>CM041782.1:101192701-101350049 GCA_023374045.1 Limonium bicolor
TGCTGTTGAATACATGGACAGGACAGGCAAGAGCCAACATGACGAACTGAAGCTTAGTAGTCAGGGGAAAAAAAAAGCAATCTAGCAAAGCGATTCCTTTCGGCATGTCGGTGACGGGATCCAAGGCGGTGCTGACTTCACCATGCATAATGTCCCTCGGTGCTTAAATCGAATCATTTTCATCGGGGATACCAACCGGGCGCCTGCTCCTTATCGGTAACCTTTTTTTGACTTCGAAGCTGAAGCCGGTAACGATGGAGATCTTATTATCGTTGACGATGGAGCCCTGATTATGCATGTACCTACTGAAGTGGGTATGGGTTCCTTCCATAGCAAGGAGTTGATGCAATACGATCGGAAGAAAATGGTGTTTGGTGCGGCTAGTCTCTATATGATTGGACAGCATCGACATCGCAGGATCACTAATTTACTAACAGGCGCACAACTCACTGGAAGAAGGGTGCTCGTCACTGGGTAATGGTTCAAGTCTGTAAGGAAATTACTTGCACGATCATATGGTTAAAAATAGACATTTTGGCTTTAACAAGTTTTGCTACTCTGGTTTTTATCTCTCCTTCCTTGCATCTGTTAGATGGATGATGCTTAGTGACTTTTGAGTTAGTTAACGGTTTTTTATGATTTTTGGGGTCCTCGGTTAAAATTTAGAATGAACCCGTATAGATTTAGATTATATAAATATAAAAAATCATTAATTTAATAAATATAAAATGAGACCTTTTAGTATTACATTTAATATAAAGTTGGACACTTATATAATATCCTCATGACAAAATTTAAAGGAAGAAAATAAAAATTACACCACAAATATAGGGGGTCTATACACTTGCATGGGGAGTGAGCAGTACGGGTGTTCATGAAAAACTGGAACCGTCAAACTGAAATAGGAACCGGTGAACCGAAACCCAGAAACCCGATTAACCGAAGTGGTTTACCGGTTTGGTTAACCGAATCGTTTTTTCCTGATTCCGGCTAAGATTATTGATTTCTGGTTAATCGGAAAAGCCGTTTAAGCTTTTTTATTTATTAATTTTTAAACTTTTTTAATATAACTATTAAACTATATGTTTAATTTTTTGATTTAAAAAAAAGTGTACAATTATATAATTAATGGTTAGACTTTAGAGTTATGCTAAAACCATATAAATCTTACCAATATTGATGATTAACTTGTTTAATACCACACCAAAACCGGTAAAGCTGCATATTGTTTAATAATTATAAGAAAAAACACATAAATCTATATCATTTCGGTTAACCATCAAAGCGGTTAACCACACGAAAACTGATGACTAACCGCTTGACTAATCAAAAATCCGGTTAACCGGTTATGAAACACCCCTAGTGAGCCGACCCTGTCAATAAGAATAACATCTTGAGTAAGGGTGTGTCTAATGTATCTTGGACATATTAATGCTTCAATGGTAGTGGTTGCTGGTTCAAAAAATGTTAATCGATGTAAAAACTTTTAGTTCCGTTTTATTGAGTCTACTACTTAGTATGTTAAAGATGTTAATTCATGTTACTATTTGATTATCATAAATATGAACAAATTAACTATGTTTTCAAAGTATAAAAAGTCTAAAAATTCTTAGGGACATATGTCAAGAGGTAACATGTTCAGATTAAAATACAAGAGTGTAAGGGTAAGTCAATCATGACAATGTAGAATGTAACCCACAACATATATTTATAAAAGTTAAAAAGTACTTATATTGTGTTAAATCTACTTTTTTATGCATACCAGTTAATCGTCTAATAATGTATGTTAACTTTATAAATTAGAACTTACAATAACTGATAAGTGATATGAGGTGCAGCTAGCTACATACATGTTTAGTTATCTTAAAAATTAACTTATTATGTAGAGTGCCTAGTCCCCTTTCGCCACCATACATATGTTCTCCACATATGAAAGCTCAATTATTGGAATCAAGGAATTAGAAACACCATATAATTTTTGGAGTACTTTAATTTGGTCAACTTTCCTTCCATCTCTATAGTTTTGTGATAATCTTTATTATATAATATATCTAAAATTTATATCTCGTGGTTTAAAATGATCTGAAAATGTTAAGTATATTTTAATGTCTAGGTTATATTTCAAATTTTATACAAGCACCTGATCAAATAACGGTAAAGACTGAAAGAATAATATTATCTCTGTTTTTTATTTGACTTTGACTTAAGTTAAAAATAAATTATAGAGTAAATTACTCGGAACCCACTTGAGGATTTAGGATATTACAGTTAACCCCTTTGTGTTTATCATAATTATGGTAACCATCTCGAGGTTATGACATCTTTGACTATGAGCCCCGAACTATAACTCTGTTATGAGGAAATTAACTACGTGTTAACCTATCAGCTCAATCACATTAATAATGTCTGGCTGGACAAAAACACCACTTAATCAGCATTGTTATTTTCCTAAAAATGTCAACCCTTCCTAAAAAATGCATCTAAAGTGGGATGAGAGAGAGTTAGACAATGTTGATTAAGCAGTTTTATTGTCCAGACTGGCATTATTATTGTGATTAAGTTGATAGATCAACACGTAGTTAACTTTCTGATAATAGAGTTACAGTTTGGGGGCTCGTAGTCAAAGATACCTTAACCTAGAGGTGGTTACCAATAATTATGATAAACACAAAGGGGTTAACTGTAATATCCCAAATCCTAAGGGGTTCTGAGTAATTTACTCTAAATTATATATTCCGATTGGACCATTATTTAGAAAGAATATGCCATAAATATATGTCATCAAACTGTTTATATTCAAGATAAAGAATAATAATAGTTTTGACACCAGTAATATAAATTTCTATGATAGATATGTTAACCTTTAAATAAACTTTATTATTCGACAAATTTGGAGTTGGAGAATTTTTCAAACTTATACAGCCCTAGTAGTAATCCTCCCTTCCAATTATTTATTGCCTTTTTTTTGTCGGCTCTGCAGATCATGTCAGTTACGGCCATTCTAATCCCAAGATTGGACCCCATTTCGCCAACAAACATACAGCTCCTCACTTTAAAGTTAAACCTTTATAGTACTTAATTATTGATCATACAAATTATGGAATATTTCACAAGATTATTGTGGAATATGATTCTCTTCATTTATACAATTTCAATTATGAGTACGTGTGTTGAACCTGTCACTTGTTAACACATGTCGATAATATAGTTTATCAATTCAATTATCTTCCTTTTGATTTAAATAGGATTATTACATATCAACGTTATGATAGTTTTTAATCAAACTGCGCTGTGGTAGCACATAACAACTTCCAATGAACTTTAAGATAGTATATCTAGATCGTATTTTTTGAAATATGTAATGATATATATTATGGAATGTGACTGCATAAAAGGATATATATAGAAAGATCTATACATTGAATAGTGAGATATATAAAAAGGCTAGTGGGAAGGGTGACTGTGCAAAAACTTTCCTAGTACCTACAAAAATGGCTTAGGCACCGTTTGATAATGGCGTTTGCAATTCGCCCTTCATAAATGTGAAGATTAATGTCTGCGTCAAATTTGGGATTAATCTCAGGCAAAAATTTGATGTGTTCTTTAGTAACGATTTTGGAAGGACGTGATGAATCTGCCTAAAGACAGAACTACCCCCAATTTTTTTTCTTCCCCTGTTCATCACCAACAACGTCTTTACAACAACTTCTTATACTCTATCTTTACTTTCTAACAATCAACGAGAAACATGTCTTCTAATTCCATCGATTGTAGTCAAGCGATCGGTGAATGAAGTAGATAATTGTGGTACTGAGATCTTAAATATCGATGTAATTTCCACAAATTCTATAACTCAGTAGAATAAACGTATTTTGGGGCTGCTACCTCAATTTATAGAGCAACTATTACATGCAGTCTGGCTATGGATGAGAGTGTCATGAATGCTAGATTCAGTCTAGTAAAGAATTTTTGGAACAGGTTCACAGTCGAAGAACGATGAGTTGAACGAAAGATGGGAGGTAGAAGACGACTCAGTTTTGTCGTTAGGGAGGGTAGAAATGTAATCTCCAGATTTGGTACAGAGTCTCACCCTCACAATTCCTTTTTTTTTTTTTTAAACGGAGGTAAAACCTGCGTTATCTTAAATGTCCAATTTGACATTAATCTACCACTTTTGCAGCTTAACAGCCCCGATAAAGTTCGACCTCTATTCCAGCGAATTGTCGAAATGCCGTGATTTGCTATTATCGAACGGGGTCTTAGAGACAACAAAGACGTCAGTCACCGGAGATACAAAAATCACTACAACAATATTGATGTAGGAGGGCAATGTGCATACTATCAAAGAGGGCAGCTTTATATTGCCCTGACAGATGAAATCAAACAAGGCACATATTTGTTGCTTTGTTTGTTTATATCAAACAGGGCGAAGTAAAACATTGCCCTTGTTTGATAATATCAAAAAGGGTTGCCATTGAAAACAAAAGAGGGCGACCTAATTCCCCGTTGTCATTGATGAAATCAAACAGGACGACTAGAAAAGTTGCCTTGGTTGTCAATATCCTATACGACTTCGACAATCTGTCGTGATGTTGTAATCTCCACTGGCAACAAGGGCGACTTAAACATCTCGTTGTCATTGAAAAAAACAAAGAGGGCGACCTAATTTTGTCGTTGTCATTGAAAAAAAACAAATAGGGCGACGTAACTACCTTGTTGTCATTGATTATATCAAAGAGGGGCGACTTTAGTGGTTGCCCTGGTTGTCAATTTCCCATAGCACCACAGGAAACGAGGGCGACCTAACATCTCGTTGTCATTAAAAAAGGAAAAATTACACTGCCCACCCATGAGGTTTGGCGATTTTACACTGCCCACCCATGAGGTTTTAAATTTAACAATGCCCACCCATGACATTACTTATGTATATCATCCGTCACCAAAACTGTAAACTTCCGTCATCTGTTGGTTAATTTGACTAGACCCACTTAGGTTGACCATACAGGCCTTAAAAAAAAAGAACCGCATTTCTCACTTGACTATTCATCGCACTGGCTATTTTTCACGAGCTCCACTGTTTGTGTTCTCCATTGTCGCTTCGATTTTCTTTGTTGTTCGTCGGGATTCCTCTCTTCCCTCTTGCGATTGCTGCTTGGGACTGTAAGTTCGTCGATTCTCCATTGTTGCTTCGATTTCTTGGTGCGCGATTGCTGCTTCGATTTTCTCCGTTGGTGCGCGATTTTCTCCATTGGTGCGCGATTGATGCTTCGATTTTCTCCATTGTTGCTTCGATTTACTTTACTGTTCGTTGGGACTCCTCTCTTAGTGGTTGCGTTTTCTGCTTGGGACTGTAAGTTTGTCAATTTTCTCCATTGCTTTTTCAATTTTCTTGGTGCACGTTTTCTCCATTGGTCCGCAATTGCCGCTTCGATTTTCTCCATTGTTGCTTCGATTTCTCCATTGTTTCGATTTTCTCCATTGATGCCTTAGGGTTTCAATTTCTGATCCCTAATTTTCTATTCATTTCCGTTGCCTTAGTGATTCGCTTGCAAGTCCGTCGGTTTTTCTCTCTGTTAATAGTGTACGATAGCTGCTTCTATCTTCTATGGTATACTGCTGCTTGAGATTGGAATATCTAAGCTTCTAGGGTTTGTGATTTCTGATGCGTTCCTAGTTTTGCTCGGCTAACTATCTATTTGCAAGGTCTATATTGGTGCGGGTAAATTGTGCCCGTGGATGTCTGATTGCTACCTTGCTCTGATTCAATTGTTATTTCTATGATATTCGTTGATATTGGCTACTGTTTACCGTGGCATTACTGGCAATTTGAATGCTTGCCTTAAATTTTATTGATTCTTGAATAACGTTCCTTATGGATTCTAGTAGTGTTTGAAATGAGAATCATAATCTGTTGTTATATTATACATAGAGCCAACCATGATCAGTTGCTTCAGATAGTGAAAATTTACATCTGCCTAATTACAATGTCTGATTTCCTGCGGCTAAATTGTGCCCACAGATGTGTGATTGCTACCTTGCTCTGATGCATTTGTTGTTTATGAGATTTGAGGTCTGTTGTTTACCGTGGCATTGTTGGCATTTTTTGGATTTCATACCCACAGTAACCATCCCTGGCTTGCGAATCTATCTTCTGACTTCTCCTCTTTGTTGCTTCTTCTGCTGCAATTGGCATCTGATACAAACATTCTTTTCTGATGGTTCACTGATGTTTCAAGTAAAATGGCTTTTCTGAATTGGTTACGACTTTATGCTTGGAGGTCTATGTAGAAGCGGCCCTTCATGTAATTGCTCCGCTTTATTGCGTCGAAGCAGGTTTATGATAGGGTTGCTCCATAGTTACTGAAATTGTGCATTAAGAATCGTAACTTTTTTTAAAGCAATGATGATGGCCATAAGGACCGATCTGAGCGTATTTTTCTAGTAAAAATGAGTTTGTATTTCTGTTTTGTGCTTTACGCAGAATGTCTTCTTCAAGCGGGCATAGTTTCAACCCGCACAAGTATCCATTGCCAAATGCTGACTTCGAAAGACCTGAAAGGAACTTCTGCATTGGTGACGTTGAAAATGTGTTGCTGGACTTGAAGAATCTGTACACTTGGTTGCTGACCAAACTTGAAAAGATGGAGACAGCTAGATTGGAGCAGCTGAAGAATATAAAGATAGTGTCTACAACCTTTGTAATACTGGCAGTCCTTTTTGTTTGGAGTTCCTTTGTGTAATAGTCTGGTATAATTTGTATTGTTTTAGAACCTAGTGTAATTTGTAGTGTTTTCGAACCAAGTGCAAGTTCTAGTGTTGTAGAACCAAGTACAAGTTCTAGTATTGTAGAACCAAGTGCAAGTTCTAGTGTTGTAAGCTACTTATGCGGTTATTAATCTACTTATTTTGTTTCGACTAATTTGTTTCGGCTATTTTGTTTCTGCACTTACTCATTATTATGGCTACAACCAAAACCAGTGTACTTATTTTATTCCTGCACTTACCATGACGCAATGCAGAGCAGAGGCACAACTATTATCTGATGGATCACACGTCTGACAACTACTATCTGTATCCCGTCACATTATTATAGGGTATGAACAGATGTAAAGAGCAAATTACTAATCATTAACCCATGCCTTCAATTGAACAGAAGGTAGAAGCAAAGTAGGCAGAAAACATCAGCATGAATGTAATAACATCAGTTATATTAACTGCACTTATACTGCACTACAATGTCTGATTTCCTTGCCAATAAATAGTTAGATGACCAATATCACAGTACATAGCAGACTGTTGTAGGAAATGTGAATAACAGAAATGACCACAATTGCATTTCTTAACAAATCTGTTACATTAGTTGTTTCTGTTACATTCTTTCTGATTTCTGTTGCAACCAATACAATGTATAAAAGCTTTACAACGCAGAAGGAATAACATCATGAAACGTATTATCAGTCTCTCCTCTCTCTGTCACTCTATTCCCTCTGTCACTCCCTTCTCTCTGATGTCTCCTTCACCTGAGTAATCGTGTGTGGCTGTAGTCTCCCAAACAAGGCAGCTTGCAGGTTAGCTCTCGAGGTTGTTGTATTGTGCAATAGCTTCTTCCTCTATCTCTTAGTAACTAGCGAAGGCAACGACTAATCTGCAACACAGACACAGAGAAAAAAAGATCCATAAAACAACCAACATTGAATAGAAAATTAGGAACCATAAACGAAACCCTAAGGAATCAGAAATCGAACAGAGAATTAAGAATCAGAAATCGAAGCCCTAAGGAATCAGAAAACGCAACCACTAAGAGAGGAGTCCCAACGAACAACAATGGAGAAAATTGAAGCAGCAATCGCGCACCAATGGAGAAAATCACGCACCAGTAGAGAAAAACAAAGCAACAATCACGCACCAAGAAAATCGAAGCAACAATAAGAATCGACGAACTTACAGTGCCAAGCAGCAATCGCAAGAGGGAAGGAAGGGATCCCAACAAAGAAAATCGAAGCGACAATGGAGAACGCAAACCGTGGAGCTCGTGAGAATAGCCAGTGCGGTGAATAGCCAAGTGACAAATGAGTTTTTTTTTTAAATTTGCTACTAAGGCCTGTATGGTCAACCAAAGTGGGTCTAGTCAAATTAACCGAGAAATGACAGAAGTTTACAGTTTTGGTGACGGATGATATACATAAGTAATGTCATGGGTGGGCATTGTTAAATTTAAAACCTCATGGGTGGGCAGTGTAAAATCGCCAAACCTCATGGGTGGGCAGTGTAATTTTTCCTTAAAAAAACTAGGGAAAATTCATGAGATACCCTGTTTTCTTTCGTAATTCATAATATACCCCTGTGATTTTAGTAATTTAACTTTAAACTTGCTTACATGTTGTCCAAAATTGACGAAACTTTACATGGACGATGCTAAATTGTTATATTTTGGTTCAATATCAAATTTGAAGTTTTTAAGCTCACATGTGACCTGTGGGACCCAATGAACAGTCACATATTCATTAGGTCCCACAGGTCACATGTGAGCTTAAAAAGCTTCAAATTTGATATTGGACCAAAATATAACACTTTAGCATCGTCCATGTAAAGTTTCATCAATTTTGGACAACATTTAAACATGTTTAAAGTTGAATTACGAAAATCACACGGATATATTGTGAATTACGAAAGAAAATAGGGGTATATCGTGAATTTTCCCACAAAACTAAGTGAGGGATTTGTCTCTCTCGAGTTCATTGATGACATCAAAGAGAAACACACTTATTTCAGTCTTTAACTCAATTTTCTCCTTCGATACGCAACAATCTCAGTTTTCTCCTTCCAAGCTAGTCAGAGCAAACTCAAATTCAGAACAACTAGCAAACTCTCAACTCAATCTCCTTCTTCTTTATTCGACAGACACGAATAGAACACAGGCACTAATCAATTGATTTTCTTCTCCTCTAATCGTGTCTACTCGATTTCACTCATCTGTCGGATCGAAGACGAACTCACTTGGATTCTCCAACGAATAGAACAGACGCTACTCGTACAGGTATGTAACCTCCATTTCTGATTTCACCCTAGTCTCTTCCATTTCTATGGCTAGGGTTCTTCAATATTCAAGCCTTAGAGTTTAATCAAATACGGATATTCTTACTTTGTTTTGGGTTAGGGATTTTTCTTTCCAATTTGTGCATGCTTGTGTGTAACCTCTGTCGAATAGGGAGAAATATAGAGCCGCCCTTGTGTGTAACCTCCTGTCGTCATTCTCGCTCCCGTTGTTTCGCATGTGGCAGAGTTGATTTTCAGGTCCTGGTAGGTCAGATCCGCCGTGTCATTCTCCCTGACTGTTTCCGTATTTTTGAGAATCCGGTATCGTTTCTCTGCATTTGTGGTGTCAATTTCGGTTGAAGCTTCAACTTGTATAGTTTTTTAGTCTTCAATTTGTGGCTGAGTTATCATCTAAAGAAGATTATTGGCAGAATTTAAAACTCCAAGGTCGAACCGTGCACATACATATATCAAAACGAAAGTTATATGGGGTAGATGAAATTATGAACTCTAATTGTTTGATGAAAGTCAAATGGGGTGGCGTCTGTAGTAATAATAATGGTTCGTCTGAAATCAGAAGAAGGTTGATAAGAAGGTTTACTTGGCCGCTTTACTGGTACAGGCGATGTACGGAGGGATGACTTTGCTATCAAAGTCTGTGTTTTGATCTTGGAATGAACTCTTTTGTCTTCATGTTCTACAGAAAGACATTTGCTACAACGTTCTTAATCCTCTTCGCTATATACTTTGAATGGCAAGTTTTGATTATCTTGAGCAGTTGATCAATTTGTAATTTTTTTCTAGCTAGCTTTATATGATCACTTATTCTGATTTTCATCTTCTTGTTTCACTTGATCGATCACTAATTTCGTTTCTTGTTGTGGTCACATTAATCAGGAGGACAGCGCCACCCCTCCCTTTCAAGACTTTTTGCTGGATCTTTTTTCTTTCCTTCTTTGGGTAATCATCATCATCAAGTTCTTTTTTCTTTCCTTAGAGTTTTTATCAAATTTCGATATTTTTATTTCGTTTGGGTTAGAGATCTTTCGCTTGCATGTAACCTATGTCTCTGATCTTTCGCTTGCATGGAGGAAGGGTTGTTGGTCCAATTATAGGGGGCAACGGTATTACCAGCAAGCGTAGAGGTACCTACTTATCCCGGCACTAAACTATAGTGGTGTAGGAAATTCATAGTTTGTTATGACATGAAAGAACGAAATGCAAATTGCAATGTTATAGAGGAGGTAGTGTTTTGGATAAGTTACAAAGTTGAAGTGCAGAATGTAAGTCAGAGATGGTGTAGGCTGCGGTAATCCCTGATAGATGGGATGGATGCTGTTCTGTGGTTGGTTATTGTACTCAGAAGTTTAGTTGCACTTGTTGTATGTGATTTTTCATTCGTAGTGGGCATTTACGGTTAGTTTTAGTTTTAGTTTCTAAATGAGTTGATGAAGCTAACTTAGAGACTGGTTGTTATGGCATAAAGAAATGTACTGTCTCACTGTACATCAGTGAATCAACTTGGTATAGCAACACAGAAGAACAAAAAGATGACCACCAATCAATCATGTCTCTACATTATAACATATATTCACATTTTCATGTTGCTTCGTATATTCTAACTCAAACTTTGTCTGCAAAATAAACGTAAAGAGAGAAGAACCAATTGTATACAGACGAGAGGAGAGGAGAGAAGAGCAGCATGGTTGTATCAAATTGAGTATCTCCATCTAATAGAAGTCTATTCTCTATTTTAATATGTAAAGAAATTATGTTATATTCTTCTGACAACTGCCTGATGATGTGTAAATATCTTTTACTCCCTCCGTCCTGAATTGACCGTCTTGTTTACTATTTGGACATGTCGTTTGACTTCAATTTTTAACATACCAGATAAATTAATTTTGAAAATTTAAGTTTTGCATATGATTCCTACATGATAAACTATATGTTACAAAATTTAGTTTTATAAAATTATTTTATTTTATATGCTTAATATTGGAGTGGAAAAACGTGCCATAAAGCAAACATGACGGTCAATTCAGGACGGAGGGAGTATGTCACAACAGGCTCCTGGGCTTCAATTTTTGTTGCCAATACAATTTGCTGAGTATCCAACGTAAGTTCACCTTGTGCAGATCAGACATATGTATCTACCTCTTCTGTTTTAGTTTTTTTTTCCATTTAAAGTGAGTTTACATAGCCAAGGATGCATGCCTAAGAGGTTCTCTCTTAATAAACCAATGTTATGGTTTTCAACTGTTGAAACATGTTGCTTGATTAATACGGAGTTTCTGATCCTACTTCTGTCTTTGCTATTTTGGTTAATTTGGCGGGCCTATGACAATTATCTACAGGTGGTTCGTGGCTGGGTGTTTTACAGTGTTTGTGGGTTTATCAATGGCTGAGATTTGTTCCTCATACCCTCTTCTGGTGGTCTTTATTACTGGAGTGCTAAGCTTGCCGAACTGAAACTCGCACCATTTGCATCTTGGATAACTGAATGGTTAGTTGCTTGCTGATCATTATCAGTTTTTTGTTTGAATAACAGTATTCAATGAATTAATCTTCGTTTCCCATTGGGTTAATTGGATGAGAAATTGGGCGATTTTTGTTTCTTTTTTTTGTTATTGGGATACCAGCAGCACCATAAGTTGTGGAATTCGTTGCTACATTTTGTCAGTCAACTAGTCTGCATTCAACTAGTCCGCACTCAACTAGTCCGCATTCAACTAGTCTGCACTCAACTAGTCTGCATTCAACTAGTCTGCATTCAACTAGTCTACATAAATATGTGGGCAATATTAAATTTAATTTAAATAACCATTGATTTGCCTAAAATATACTACTCCGCTATTCTTTCCCTCTTTAATGTAATTAATACAATGCTACGAATATACAATTTGTATATTTCTTCTTTGACTTTCTTGCAGGTTCAACATTGTCGGCCTGGTAATTAACTCCTAGATCAACTCTACAATTCTTTCATGGAATTTCAGATTACCTGTTTTATTCATATGAATCAGTAGTACCAACCCATGCCATGAGGAAGCACTTCGATTTGATCGATCCGCTCTTTCTTATTACAAAACAATTGCAAATAGTAGTATATTTTTGTTCTTTGCTTCAGTCTACAACTTATAAGGACACATAGCTTTATTTTACCACTTCTGTCTAATAATTAAAGAACATAATCTTATTAGAAACCAGCCTATGACGTGGTTATGTTCAAATTTTCTGCACTATTACTACCGTGTATACTACTACTATAATTAGCTTTTAACATGAATTCTACTTGGTTCTAAGTCCTAAGTTGCTGCTGTCAAGAAATTGAGAAAACATGCATCTTGGTGCTCAATCTGCACTGTTAGTGGTGGGCTTGTTTCAGTAGTTTTACAACCAGGGATAAATACCGCATCTACTTCAGTTGTTATTCTGATTTTTAAGTCCTGATAAAACTACAAGTGAATATGATTTTTCTTGGCTTGAATAAGACCATTCCTTAGTTCATGCCACATCAGCTTGCTCTTATAAAACAATGCTACTCCTTTTTTCTACCTTTATTTACTGCCGACTGCTGCCATGGTCTGGGGGGCTAAAGGAAGTTCATCATTTTCCATCATTAAAAAGTGAAGGGAAGTTTTGGAGTATACAAATTGTGGTATGATGTTTGTCTTCTTCCCCGGAGCAGTAACATATCCATGGAAGCAGTTTAACCATAGCAGAAATCAATTACTACATATCAAAAGAGAAATCATTTCTGACTGGGCTTGGTCACCAGTTATCATATTATTGATACAAATTTATGGCTTTACTTGATAATACAATTATCATATTATTGATACAATTTTTATTTTCATCTGTGTCGTGTTATTGATTCAATTTTATTTTCATCTGTGTCGTGTTATTGATACAAATTTTATTTTCATCTGCTGGGTTCCAGGAGAAAGGATCTTGGATCCCAGTTTACAAGATGGACTAAAGGAGTATTTGGAAGCAAAGAGAATTGCAAACATCCTTATGGATTTCCTTTTACTTCACTTGCACAAGAAGGAGCAGATTCAGTATGTAAACTGGCTACAGAAACTTGAGAAGATGGTGTGAACAGAGAAGTGAGTTTCAAATGCACAAGCACATCCCGTGGGGATTTCAATCTGTAGGTACATTTGCATATGCTTTTAACTTGTTAAGTTACTGAACATTTATTTAAGTGATATAATTGAAATTTTAGCTTCGACAAAACTGCTAAGATGTTGATGCTTCTCCCTCTCTATGCTTACTCTGCCAAAAGCTTCTGTGGCGGGTCATTGATAGTCAAAATGTCTCAAGGCTCAGATATGTTTGTCAGAGAAGTTTATTTCTAAGTTGTAGGAATTTTAGTGTTCCTTCAACTTCTTTCTTAGCCAGCTTGATTATCCTGATTATTCACTCCTCTAATCGACATATAACTATTCATCATTGCATTTGATTCTTATCAATACGGCAAAAATAGTGGACTCTGCTGTTAGTACCAATTAGATGGTGCAACGCACCATAGATCTATCTATCGATCGATATCTCTCTGATCATCAGATTTTTGTTGTTGTTGTTGTATAGTAGTAGTACATTACAATACATACAAAGAAAGAAGAAGAAATAACTGTGTACTGCTACCTCCTGACTGCGACTAAAGAGGTTAGTAACTCTAATATGGTATTCTCATTGTTATTGATTAATCACGAAGTGAATATTTGCTACTTTTTTTCTGCCCTGCTACTCTAGTTTTTTATCCTCGTTAATAATCAATGTTCAGATGTTTGTCGAAGAGGTTATGGATTTGGTAGAATTGAACACCTTGAGAGGAGCGCTAGTGGGTCTGCCTAGCGTGAGTGGGCATTCCACTGTGGACACTGGAAGTACCGTCGTTTGTACCATTCATCAGCGCAGCATTGACATCTTTGAAGCTTTTGATGAGGTAAAAAGAAGGAATGAAACTCACATTGTTTTCAGTATTGAGAATGTGTCAAAGCATTTGTGTAGTTAGTATCTGCTATCGGTTTTTAACAAGCTTTTCATATTGGTTGGTGCAGTTGTTCCTGTTGAAGTGTGAAGAACGGGAAATATATGTTGGACCTCTAGGAACTCGTTCTTGCCATCTTGTTGACTACTTTAAGGTAGGTGCAAGTTTTCATTAAGTAATTGAAGTGTGTGTTTGTGGAATTGGTCTATTTTAGAAACGGGCTAATAGTTCACTTTTGTTTTGGTATCTGCAGAGTATTCCAGGAGTAGCCAAGATCAAGGATGGGTATAACCCGGCTACATGAATGTTACAAGTCACAACACCCTCCCAGGAAGAAATATTAGGCATAGATTTCACAAAATACTAAAAGAAATCAGATCTGTTCAGGTTAGCTAAAGTTGCATGGTAACGATGATTTCGGTGTGTGCATAATGAAAAGAACACATCTTTGTGGGTGTCTTTATAAAACTATGGGATTTCTACATTTTGGGTTGATGTTATGCAGGAAAAATAAAGCTCTTGTTGATGAGCTTGGCTCACCACGTCCTGGGTCGCTAGATCTCCATTTCCCAAGCCAGTACGCTCAGCTATTCCCTGCTCGTTTGAATACCTTTGCTTGATTGAGTTGAGAATTGGTGAAAAAATCTTTCTAATCTTGTAACTAGTATTTGATACCAGAATGATACCTAGCTGTTTAGGTGCTTTGATGAAATAGTTTGATTTTTTTTTTTTGAAAAATACATCTATGAGGGCAACTTTGTTGCCCTGATATATTATCAAAGGAGGCGGCTGTAGAGTTTTGTCATGATTGATAGAAATCAAAGGGGACCATAGATTACAATCAAAGGGGGCAACTAACCGAGTCGTCACCATAGAATACAGTCAAATTCTACTAAGAATAATGACCAAAGAGGGCAAGGTAAAGGGTCTCCCTCTCTGACATTAATCAAAGAGGGCGACTTTTCAAGCTTGTCATTGTTGACCATAAACAACGGGGGCGACCTCGATAAGTCGCCCCTGTTGATCATTGATCAAAGAAAGCAATAATGTTGCTCCCTCTGCTACAGGTCGCCCTAATAGATTTTACTCCATCCGTCCTGAATTGACCGTCCTGTTTGCTTTATGACACGTTTTTCCACTTCAATATTAAGCATATAAGATAAAATAATTTTATAAAACTAAATTTTGTATTATATAGTTTATCATGTAAGGAATCATATGCAAAACTTAAAATTTCAAAATTAATTTATCTTATATGTTAAAAATTGAAGTCAAACGACATGTTCAAATAGTAAACAGGACGGTCAATTCAGGACGGAGGGAGTATCAAATAGGGCAACCCAAATAGGTCGTCACTATAGTCTAACATAACATATTTTCAGAGGTAATCCTGGGGGTAATTATTTACTCGCCCTCATAGTTTAATGTGACAAGTTATTGGTCTATTAGGGCAATAAAAGTTGCCCTCATAGATCTAATTTGTTGTAGTGAATAGAGGAGAAGACACAAAAACAAAAACTTCCCACACTAAAGAATTCTTAAGAGCAAGTGTCAAGCCATTCATAAACTCTTGATGAAGGCTCTCATCTTCCTTCAAATGATTGCTTTAGTGGTCACCTTGATGTCTGAAACAATTAGGGTGGGTCCCTAGCTTGGCTAGTAATCGCTCACTTGCATCTTTCGATCCAAATATAGTAAACGACATTGACGATAATAGCTCTTCTCACCAAGCCAATTGGTCTATTTCTCTTGCAGTAGTGGGAAATCCAGTAAGACCAGCCCCGTAGACTTGTCCTATTGGTAGGGAGGCCCAACCAATTACAAATATTCCATAAAATCCTGTAAGAGAACCTGCAATAAAAAAGCTATAGTGGCTAGTCTCTGAAGCATGCTCACAGAGCTAGCCTCTGTTAGCTAGACAAATGCCCCAAGATTAGAGTTTGTCACAAGTTTTCAATCTACCTCTAAAAGAAACCCATAAAATAGATTTAGCTTTGGGAGTAGCCATATCCTCCAACAAATGTTACACTAGGTAAAAGGTCTAGAAGAGTGAAAGGCATCATTATAAAAGGAGCTAACACACGACCTAGGGAGTAGGGAAGGAGGAGGGAAGATGCATCAACATCTAAATCAAGAATGTATATGAGAAAATATAATTTCTCCTAATATATAATCTTTTTTGGAATAACTAGACTACCTAAAATTTGAAAAAAGTCACTAAGGTTAATCATACATGCAATCACATTGTTAGTATTGTGTTGTCTATTTTAGGGCTGAGCAAACGGTTATAACAGTTAACCATTAGAAGTTTGAAATGAAGTACGGTTTATGGTTATTTCCGTTATAACCGCATTATCCAAATTTAGTAATAATATTCCAACTTAACTGATATCCGAAAAATATATTACATTGGTAAATGACAACTGCATGATAACCGAAGTTCTTAAAATAATCAAAATAACCGAACTTCTTGAAACAATAAAATCACTAAACTTCTTAAAATAATTGAAAATAACCGAACTTACATAAATAACCGATAAAACCGAACTAACCAATATGAAATAGAGTTTATAAGAATATGTACATACATGCCTATAAAACAACATAAATTTGAAAAAAAATATCATAAATAACCAACCACATGTTCATTGGGTCCGACATGTCACATATGAGCTTAAAAAAACTTCAAATTTGATATTGGACCAAAATATAACACTTTAGCATCGTCCATGTAAAGTTTCATCAATTTTAGACAATGTTTAAGCATGTTTAAAGCCGAATTACGAAAAAACAGTGGTATTTTGTGAATTAGAAACTTAAACAGTGGTATCTTGTGAATTTTCCTTTTTTTTTTATCAAAAGGGAGTTTCATTGACTACGCAGAATATTCGCTTACAATGATAACATTACATCTCTCAGCGAGAGTATCTATTACATCAAACCCTCTCATACAGTCAAGGCTATACTTTGCTAAGGCATCAGCAGCTTGGTTTGCATCCCTATGCACCATACTGATTGTACAGGACTCAAATTCTGACATTAATTCCTTGCATGCCTTAATTAACCCCTCATGTAGCCGACTCTTGCCTAATCTACTTACAATTAGGGAGACTGCTGAATCAGAATCAGATTCTAACACCACTTTCAAAAGTGCTTTCTGTTTGGCTAGCCTCAAGCCATCATAGATCGCCCACAATTCTGCTTCCAGTGCATTTGATCTCTCCATGTGATGGGTAAATCCACCATTCCAGTGACCCCTGGAGTCTTTACAGCAACCGCCAGCAGCAACCCCCCCATTTCTGGTAACGGTTGCATCCACGTTAATCTTCCATACCCCCATTGGCGGAGGAGCCCATCTGGGAACACCGCTGATGTCCTCCCGTATAGACCCTTTTAGAGTCTTCTCACTTGCATCGGGTGTTTCTGCAAGTTAAAATCAAGAAACATTAGTGGCATATCTGTTTCGATTAAGTTCTCATGGAACTTCATATTCCTCCATCTCCATAATAAGTAGTAGATAATGGCAAATATTCTACCCCGGCTAGCATTATGAGCATGTAGTTAGTATTAAATTTAATATTCAAAGATAGCCAATCCAAAAATCCAGTAGAGGACACCGACCAAGAATCGTAATTTGCCCCCAACATATATCTCCAAACCTTTTGGCTGACAGGACAGTATCTCAGAATATGCTCAATATCTTCTACATTCTTGCACGTATCGCATTCATTTGATTGTATTAACTTGCGACAGAACAAAAACTATTTAGTTTTGATGCTCTGGTGAAAGACAAGCCAGAGAAACATTTTAATTTTTTCAGGAATAACCAGTCTCTAGATTTTGTTCCATATTTCATTACTGTTACCTTTCTTCCTTAAGATGTTATAAGCCGAATTCACTGTCAACAAACCTGATTTATCATGAGGGCAGATTATCGAATCCTCAATACCAAAATCAAAGATTGCCTTGCCAGCCAGGGCATTTAAAATATCATCAGGAAGGAGCGCAGAGAGATTAGACCAATCCCAGCCAATACCGTCTACCCAGAATTTATCAATTGTAACACTCGAGTCTATATTGTCACTATTTCGCACAAAATCAATGAGGAGGGAATCAGCAAGCCACACATGAGTCTAAAATTTAATATTCCGCCCATTCCCAAGTCTCCATTTAGACTCCCTAGCAATTAGGTCTCTAGCTCCAATAATATTTTTCCACGTACTAGAAGAAGTTCTAGTTCTGGATTAGCATACTTATTCCTCAAAATTCTACACCACAAGTCCTTCTGATTATTTAGAAATCTCCATGTTAATTTTGCAAGGCAAGCTTTATTAATGGGTTTAAGATCCCTAACTCCCAATCCCCCTTCCATCCTAGGCTTACAAATCTTTTCCCAAGCAATAGTATGTAGCTTCCTCTCATTTTCACTATGACCCCATAGAAAGCTTCGACTCATTTTCTCAATTTTATCACAAATAGCCCAGGGAATTTTCTGAGTCATCATATTAAACACAGGGATATAATTAATTACAGAATTAACAAGTGTTTTCCTACCAGCCAAAGATAAAGATTTAGCTTTCCAGCCACTAATTTTAGCCTTAATCTTATCCACCAGATCAGTAAAGCTCCCTTTCTTGGATTTTTCATGGAAGATATTGATTCCTAAGTACTTCCCTAGATTATCAGCTAATGGAATAGCTACATGTCTACTGATCTCCACTCTCCTTGCTGGACAAACATTTTTAGAAAAAAGAATTTTTGATTTCTTTAGGCTAACTTTCTCCTTAGAGATGGTACATAATTCATTTAGTACTTGTAACATGTTGCACACATTAGAAATCGAAACACTTCCCATAAGAATCAAATCATCCGTAAAGAATAAACGACTAAGAGGAGGGTATTTCCTTTCCAGCCTGATAGGCTTCCAGTTCTTACCAAGGATAGCATTGTTGATTAGGTGGGAAAGTCTTTCCATACAGATTACAAATAAATACGGAGATAAGGGATCACCCTGACGAAGGCCCTTGGATGGGAAAAACTCATCTAATTGGCACCCTTCCCAAAGAACTCTCATGCTTCTGACTCAACGCAGGACATAACCAGCTCTACAAAATTCTCCGGAAGATTAAGACAATTTAGGGAGTCTTTAAGAAAACTCCAGGAAATTCTATCATAGGCTTTCTCTAAATCAATCTTGAGAATAGCTCACCCCTCTTTACATTTTGTCGTACTCATTGAGAAGACAATTTCTTGTACCAAGACTTGATTGTCTTGTATATGCCTACCAGGAATGAAACTACTTTTCAGAGGGGATATTACATCTGGAAGAAAAGATTTGAGACGATTCGCAAGAAGTTTAGAGACAATCTTATAAGTTACATTGCAAAGGGCAATAGCTCTAAACTGTTTTATGCTAGTAGGGTTGTAAATCTTAGGTATAAGACAGATAAGTGTGGAATTGCACTCTTTATCAATCTTGGCATTCTCTAAAGCCTTATAAACAAGATCATATACACTATCCTTGACAAGCTCCCAATGGTTCTTAAAAAACAAAGCTTGATACTCGTCGGCTCCAGGGGCCTTAAAACTCCCCAAGCTATCAACTACCCTGAAAATTTCTTCATGGTTTGGAGCAGATTTACAAAACTCCATATATTCTGAATTAATAATGGGAAAATCATTACCTATAGGTTGCAAAATCCTACCATCTTTTTGCTTGTAAAGCCCCTTAAAATATTCGTAGGCTAATCTAATTAGCTTATCACCACCCTCAACATAATTACCCTCATTATCAGCCAATCTAACTACCTTGGTTTTGGCCCTTCTAATCATAACCCTCCTATGAAAATAGCTTGTGTTCTTATCCTTAAACTCAACCCACTTATCCCTAGCTTTCTGGAACCAGAGAATCTCCTCTCTGGTCTGAATATCTTCTTGTTCTCTCAAAAGATTTCTTTCCAGGTTTCTAAGCCTAACATTCTGTCTCTTTTCTAAGCATCTTTGCACGCCAGCAATCCTGGCCATAAGCCTCTTTTTCCTCTGGAAAATATTACCAAAAGTATGCCTATTCCAGAGAGTCAACACCCCTCTAAAATGATCAAGATTTTGGCATATTCCTCTCAGAATTCCAATTATTTATAATAGTAGTCTGATAGTTATCGTGAGTGGCCCAGACCACTTGGAATATAAATGGTTTAATATTATTACCCTGATTGCCCCCTGGGCTGAGACAAGTAATTATCGGGGAGTGGTCCGAGCCGATTCTAGGTAAAATGTCCACCCAACAATTAGGGAAAAAATCAAACCAGTTGTGAGAAACTAGAGATCTATCCAGTTTAACAAAGATAGACCCATTACTCTAAGTATATTTATGCCCATGAGAAGGAATGTCTATTAGACCTCTAGCCTGGACCCAATCTTGGAAAGCGATGCTACCCCTGTTTAACTTCCTGACCCTCCCCTTCTTGTCATCTAAAGACAAAATTGAGTTGAAATCACCTGTTAAAATCCAGGGACAATTGTCTATCCTAAGATTATCAAGGGCACTCCATAGCTTAACTCTTTCCGAATCAGCCGGCTTAGCATAAATAAAAGTGGTCATAATATTCTGTGAATTTCTAGAGACTATGGAATGAATAAACTGATCTCATTTTCAATTATAGAGACATTAATGCGAGAATCCCACAGCAGCCACAAGCCCCCGCTAAATCCCGAAGCATCTATAATAAACAGATTAGTCAAACCTATCTTATTGGCTATCACCTCAGCCCTACGTCCACTGATTCTAGGCTCAAAGATGAAAATAATATCCAGATTCATTGTCGCAACTAAATTTCTGATACAAGGTAAGAAACTTACTTTGAGACACATCTTCTAGTCCAGTATTACCATCATTACTCAAATACATAGGAAAAGAATTCACATGATTAGCATAATTATATTCAAGTAAGAGTTTAGAAAACTTAGTTGAAGACTTTCTTTTCTATTCCTGATCAAAAAGAGTCCATCACTCTTTCTGTATCCCCGATTGCCTCCGATTGGACCTCTTTGGGATCTCTACAAGCATTTACATCCTGGCTCCCACCTTTCTTGAGGTTTTCTTTCTCTTAGGCAGATGCTTGAGCCCCTTGTCTCCCTTATCCCCCTCCGTAAGCAAAGCCTCAAATCTATTTCTAATAGCCGTAACTCCTTGGGGTGAAACCAGAGGACCCGACTTCTCTTTAAGAGTTTCCTGGAGTCTACCTCTTTCCCCACTACACTAGGCAATTTCCTTGAAAACTTATCTCATTTCCCTTTCGCACCAACAAAAGTCTTAATAGTAATATTCCTCCTTCTTTTGCCTACTTTCATCCAAGGTCCGAAATTTTCCTTAGCCAAGTCCTCCAAAGCATCAGGTTTGTTTTGAACCATTCTGAATCCTCCTTCATTAATCTTTGCATCAGCATTATCCAGGGATGGACACTTCTCTCTAATGTGTCCATAACAACCGCAACTAAAGCACAACAAATGAATTCCCCCGTATACAACTCTTTGTATTCCCCCTCAACTTTAAACTTCCCAATTAGGGGTTTAGATAGATCAACCCTAATACAAACCCTGCCAGCATATGCATTTCCCAACTTGGTTTTAAAAAACTCAATCTTACGGACCACCCCGATCTTATTCCCCACCAAACGCAAACATTCTTCCTTCAGATACTCTGCCCTCAGATCCGGGAATCTAACCCAAACGTCTAGACTCTTCAACGCCTCAGATTTAACATCAAAATTCCTTTGCCATCTTCTGATTGTCAAATAGTGATCTGCCAATTTCCATGGTCCCCATACAAGATCCTATCGTGATCCTCTCTCAATTCAAATTTGACTGAAAAATATCCATTCTCCATAGCCAGAACATCAAAACTACCTTTCATTTTCCACCTCTGGGTTAATCTTTCTGACATAATATGAAGGGGAACCTTTTACCTAATAACTTGACTATCAGAGCGTTCTTCCAATCTTTGTTAATATCGCAGATAAGCTCCTTAGGGAATCTGACTGCAGGACACAATGGATCTTCATTCACCCCTTCCTCTTCAACGTCCTCTTCAACGTTTTACAAAATTATCTTCCGACATCTCGTCATCTGACCGTGGCTCGGTGACGCCGTCGTCTAACCCGCCAACCACCTCTCGGTATGAGTGTTTGGGGACTTCAAGTTCTTGAGCGTTACTACTAGTAATGTTGACAGGGGAAAATGCTAGGTCGATTTCCCAGTCCGAAACTGTCCTTTTCTTTTTCACAGCCCGTCTCATGTCTCTGTCGGCGTTAGACGCCTGAAAGGTAAATTCCATACCCATCGTACCCATCTCAGATACATAGGGCGGCCACGCCTCACAGCAAAGGAAAAACTGGATTCGGGGGAGAAATTGTCTGAGAATTTCAAACGGGGAGAGACTATTGTTGGGTTCCTGAGGATGGAACACTAACCTGAGATTCGTGCGCTAATTTTTTTTTAGGGAAAGAGAAGTCGCGCGTGATACGCGTTCATTTTACTGTGAATCTCTTGTAATAAACCATGAATAACCAAACATCCTCCACTAGAAGAAAGGGGAGGGCCGACAACTATCACAGCAGTTATCTAGGAAAGATAAGTATAATGTTATTAGAAAAAAATGTTAGTAAAAGTTCAAACCGAAGCTTGAAAATCGAATTAAACTTTATTATGGATAATCAAAATAACTGAAATCAGTTATAATGATTAAAACTAAAAAATAGTAATTTCATCCGTAATAACTGAAACGTCTACTCTTAAAAAATAAATTCTTCTATTTATGTTTGGTGGTAGGGTTGTGTGAAACAGACTGACGATGGTGCACGACGCGACGCCGCGTACAATAACTGTGTGGCTGTGTTAGTTGATATCAACATACAAAAAATTATACTACCTTACTCCTCCGTCCGCATAAGTGTCTTGTTTGCTTTTTGGCACGTTTTTCCACATCAATATTAAACATATAAAGTAAAATAATTTTATAAAACTAAATTTTGTATTATATAGTTTATCATGTAAGGAATCATATGCAAAACTTAAATTTTCAAAATTAATTTATCTTATATGTTAAAAATTGAAGTCAAACGACATATCCAAATAGTAAATAGGACAGTCAAGGTGGGGGACGGAGGGAGTATCATTATTCATCTAAGTTCAAGGTCTTCAAAACAAGACCAACCATGAATATATTTTGAGAACTTTAAAAATTTATATTAATTACATGTATATATTCATATATATCTATGAGACTTATGATTCATAACATCATTTTAGTGTATCATAATATCACTTTTAATGAATCATAATATCAAAATTAATGAACTATATCTTCATTTTAGTGTACCATCACAAACATATAAGAATAAAAATTTGTACACAATAATACAACACCAAATAATATTTGGTATGTATGAAAAATACGCGATTTGTCGTATAAGGTTTAAAATACACCATACAACAATAATAATACACTACAAAACAATAATGATTTTTATCGGTTCTGGAGTTTGTTATCTAATTATCACTTATTAGTTAATGAATTATAATATCAATTTTAGTGAATCATAATATCAAATTTAATGAATCATATTGTCATCTTAGTATATCATCGCAAACACATTAAAATTAAAAAAATTTACACAATAATACACCATATAATAATATTTGGTATGTATTAAAAATACATGATTCACCATACAAGGAATA
Organism: Limonium bicolor; assembly: GCA_023374045.1. Classification (NCBI taxonomy): domain Eukaryota; kingdom Viridiplantae; phylum Streptophyta; class Magnoliopsida; order Caryophyllales; family Plumbaginaceae; genus Limonium; species Limonium bicolor. The sequence goes on from CM041782.1 coordinate 101,216,475, forward strand.
AAATACACCATACCACAATAATAATACACTACAAAACAATAATGATTTTTGTCGGGTCCAAAGTTTATTATCTAATTCACCACTTATTAGTTAATGACTTATAATAACAATTTTAATGGATCAAAATATCAAACTAATGAATCAAAATAATGTATCATCATAACATGTAAAAATAAATTTTTTCAAAATTGTCAAAACATATTCATGACTGGTCTTGCTTTAAAGACCTTGAATTTAGATGAACAGTGATATAATTTTTTTAAATTTTGAATTTATATTTTAAAAATTACAATCATTCAAAGTTTTATCAGCACTTATAACACATAAGCAATCTAGTCAATGGATTGCCACATAATACTCCGCGCGGCATTGTATCTCGCCGCAGCCTCTAATTTGCCTGTGCGAAAATCTCCCTCAGTAAACTGTATTGAAAAACTGACAAATCTTATTGGAAAATCGGTTTACCATATGGAAATTTCAGTTTGCTTACCTTACTGATATTTTAATCCGTTTCAGTTATGTTACCGAAATCTATGCCGTTTATATAGAAATATTAATAAATAATTTTTTTTTAAAATTAACATATTTTTACTTATTTCTATCCTTTTATTTGTTTCGTATTCTCTCCCAGCATATAACCCTATTTTTCCTTTACCATTTTGTTCACTACCCTCCTAATGTCTTATTATTCCTTCCCACCTATATATATTTAACCTCATGTTATTTGGCAAACGTGTATGTTTGTGTTTATGTTTGTGTTTGAAAAATTATGCAAATTTGATGTTCGTTACCGTTAGTTATACATAAATATATTATATATTACCAGTTATTGATAAACCGGATATATCATACCGATAACCAATTTAGATAAGATATGTCAATCTCGTAACTTGGTCGGTATTAGAGTGATATCCTAAAATCAGAGGTCATGGATTCAAAAGAAAAAGTTCATTTAGAATCTCCGTATCCCACTTATACTAAAATTTCAGTCACTTTTTTAGGTAAATTGGGTCATATAGATTGATGATAGATTTCAATTAATTTTCAGTTGATAGTGCAATCATATCATTTAGATTTGTCTCTTCTATTTAACTTTATTGCTCACCGTTAAACTGTATATATAAAAGCAATTAGATCATCGCAAATTCTTACCTACACCTCAATGTACCCAGATGGCTACATACTGAGGTACGGAAGGAGTCACGCGCGAAAAGGAGGAGGGAGTAGCGAGAGCGCGCCGTGTCGGTCTCTTTTTTCTTTTTTTTTTTTCTTTTTTTTCCTTTCTTTCATTCACGCGTGAAGTAATATTGTTTTTTTTTAATTTTTTTCTTTTTCTTACTTAATCATAAAACTTTAAATTGTTATAACTTTTAATATATAAGTCCAAATGACAAATATTTATATCATTGTTCATCTAAATTCGAGCTCTTCAAAACAAGACCAGTCATGGATATGTTTTGACAATTTTTTAAAAAAATTATTTTTACATGTATACCATGATTTTTAATGTGAGGATATATACATATTTTAATGTGAGAATGTACATGTTTTACTGTGACGATGTACATTTAAATGTGAGAATGTACATGTTCTTTAATGAACATTTGTACATGTTTATGACCACCCTAATCCCACCACTGCAAACCCTAAAAATGTCTTCAACGTTTTTTAGCTATCCTAGGGTGGTTTTGGGGTGTTTTGTGGTAGGGTATCTATTTGGAATTTGTTTCGTACTTTATATTAGCAACTAACTCGACAGGTTTTAGGGTTTGTGGTAGCGGGTTTAGGGTCGTTAGACCCTAAACCCGCCACTGCAAACCCTAAAAATGCCTTCGACGTTTTTAGCTATCCTAGGGTGGTTTGGGGTGTTTTGGGGGTAGGGTAATCTATTTGGAAACTGTTCTATACTTTATATTGTAGCAACTAACTCGACAGGTTTTTAGAGTTTGTGGTCGCGGGTTTAGGGTCGTTAGACCCTAAACCCGCAACTACAAACCCTAAAAATGCCTTCGACGTTTTTTACTTTCCTAGGGTGGGTTTTAGGGTGCGTGGGGTTAGGGTAATCTATTTGGAAGCCGTTCCATACTTTAATGTGAGGATGTATGTACATATTTTAATGTGAGAATGTACATGTTTTAATGTGACGATGTACATGTTCAAATGTGAGAATGTACATGTTCAATTATGAGAATGTATATGTTTTAATTAACATCTGTACATGTTTGTATGACCGTCTGTACAAGTGTTCTTCCTTATATGTACAGGTTTTAATTTAAGGATGTACATATTTAATTATTCGTACAGGTTTATATGACTATCTATATGTTTTTAATGCGAGGATGTACATGTTTTTACGTGAGAATGTACATGTTTTAGTGAACATTTGTACATGTTTGTATGACCATCTGTACAAGTTTTCTTTTACGTTCTGTGCACTATATATGTAAAAATATTTTTTTTTTAAGTTGTCAAAATATATCCATGACTGATCTTGTTTTAAAGAGCTTGAATTTATGAGAACAAGGATATAATTTTTTTTCATTTTGGACTTATATATTAAAAATTACAATAATTTAAAGATTTTGAAAAAAAAAAAAAAAAAAACAACAAAAGGGCACGAGTTAAAAAAAAAGAAAAAAGAAAAAAGAAAAAAGAAAAACTAAGGCGCGCGCTGCAGGGTGTTGGGTGTAGCCATGTCTGGCTACAATTAGTTGTAGGCAAGACTGCTGTTAGATCATCCATGAAGATACATGTAGGAGCTTGCGAAGAATAGTAAGGCTAGCGCGTATACAATTATTGATTAGTATGTTGTATTCCTGCAGATAATGACCCACCACCTATAGTTTGTGTGATCCCCACCTTACCCACTAATCCTAACGATTAGTGGCCTAAGGGAGTGTTTGGAAAGTTGGGAGTCTATTTTATGGTAAAATTCATGTTTTGTTATTTTTTTTGATAATTGGCTGGTTTTCCAGCTTACATAGCAGTACTGAGGCATGAATGCTTTCCCGCTTAAAGACATTTTAGAGAAAATACAAAGAACAAAGTACATAGTGTAATAACGATACTGAAAGGGACAAATATCAAAGTAAGAGCAGCTGATTAGTCTTCGCAGACTAGGTGGGCTGGTAGACTATGTGTTGAGGTGGATCTTGCTCCATTAGCTGCTGTATTGATCTCCAATCTGTATGTATATCCTGCACCCCATTCGAAATCATCCATGAATGACCAAGCTAAGTATCCTTTCACATTTGAACCATTCTTTGGGAGCTGTTTGTTCCATCTTGCTGCGGTATGATGGGACAATCGAAACGACATCTCTTGAACCATCTAATGCCGGGTGTTTCGAATATGTTGATGCCGAGGGTGTGTGGTTTTCATTCTAGCTTTGGCCGCTGGTCGGGAGATCTTGCAGGCGCCACCTTTTGCCAAAGGAGATGGTCTCGCAAACTGCCTAGGGGCTGGCTTATTCCGGACTTGATTATCACGCTTAAGGATGTTTTGTCATTGTTTGAGGGTGATACGTAGGGTTGCTTTTTTTTCATGTGCATTCTAATTTTGTACACGTCACATGATGAGAAGACAACCCTGGGCAGGCTTGAATAAATGATCAATCACTTCATGGCTACTGGGATTGGCAGATAATCCTTGCAACTATGTAAAATTTATTATTTTTAGAAAACTCAGTAGACCATTTATTTTGTCTGTGTACTTACGTGTTAGAGCAATAAGTTTAGAAGTATTGTTGACATATTTTGGACTTTTCATCTTTTATCCTTTGGGAGTTTATATATTACATAAGTTACTTTGTTTTGCTATGATCCAAGTATATGCTGGGGTAGGCGAGCTGGGGATGCTCTTAGTCTCTTTAGTAAGTGCGAATTACATCTCTATTTATAGATGTTATTCAGGTGCGGATTGCTGGTTTTACCATTTCCGATTAGGCCATCTGATTGTGAATGAGGTTTGTAAGAAGTCCGATATTGTACTTGTGTATCCCTTTATCTATTACTGATAGGGTGTTTGATATTTCAAAAATTTTGCACACCTTCACGATCTTGATCATAGAAACATAAGGTTACTCAGCCTAAATAAGGTCATGAATGTGTAGTCGTTCTAAGCACATTGATTAGTAAACTTTCGGGTTATAAAGGGTTTAATGAAAGTAAACTAGTTAAAAACACTGTTGCTGAAGGCATCAACCATATATTCTAACATTGTACGAGTTTGGATTTTTTTGCTTGAATATGAAATTTGGTAAGGTCACAAATAAAGATCACACAATCTCATATTTATTTTTAGCCTAACCCAAGCTCTAACCTTGTACAAGAAGAACTCGAGTAAGATACTAACATCCTTTGATGTTTATGTGGACATCACTTTTGTTCTTATGAGGAGAAAGGCACTAAGAAGGTATAATCCCAGAGGGACCTTAGTTGTTTAATGGACATCTCACTTGTGCTCTTATGGTAGCTGATGCCAACAATCATGATCATGTTGCTTCAAGACCTTAATTTTCAATGTTAAAGCCCACAGTGATCCAATAAGGCTCTACGGTGATCACATGATAAAAGTTCAAGGGAACTCTAGGATTGGGTACCGATGATGGTGTCTCTGGTGGAAAGTACCAACACTCTCATAAAGATAGATGACCATCACTAGATTTATTACCATTGATCATGTAACACCCCTACCGCTAATCTCGTCATTACCGTCTAATCACCTCGTACTTCCATACTTACGCAGCGGATAATCCATACTCATCGGCGGGTGATACAATGCCGTTAGCCACCCACGTGACTAACGAGGCCTAATTCAATTACAGCATCGGTCTGATGGACCGGAATATCCGAGTACTAAACAAATACAATCCACACTTCAATTACAAACCGAGTACAACAATTCTCCATTCATAAGCTGTTCAACACTTACAATACATTACCGAGTCTTTACATCTACTAACCAAATGTACCGAGTACTAATATACACTTCTAACATACAACCTATGCTCACAGGTTATACAGACAACTACGAGTACAACTCTTTACTTACGCCTATCAAGGCTTACTCATTTCACAGTATGGCTACATACACAACGTGGCACACCGGCCATTGACAGGGCTACACGCCCGAGTACGGTTCATTACTATCAACAAGTTAACCCTAGCTAACTAAGCATAGCAAGCCGGTCTCAACTTCGACCAATTCAGCTTCGGGTACCTGGAAAATAAAAAAAGTGCCCCAAGGGACTCAGCAAAAGCTGCATATGAAATTCGCATATCCCGCGTGCTAACGGGGGTACGCCGACTACTTGGTCGAATACATGCGGTTCATTTTATACATGCATACATACTATTACATACAACATCATATTCATACAAGGTACATACATACAAGGATACCGTACATACAAATGGAAGGCAATACACAAGTCATCCAAACAAGGTGATACACTTCTCAAATCCGTACTTCATTCTTCGTTAGCCAGTTACCCATCTGGGTTAATCGGATGTTCTTTACTCTTTTACTCGGGACCATATGACTTACACCAGTCTTGGTCTTACTCATATAAATACTTACTTACTTACATTATACTCAAGTTAAGTCGGTGTGACCTCCGGGAAGGGACTACACCGTCCCACCACCAGGCTTTAGGGTGGCTCACTAATCCAGGTTGCTGAGAAGGGAAGAAATGGTACCAAGCCAAACAAGACACATGGAGCATCCGACCGCTTCTAGCCAGATGGAAATAGGAGTACATAAGGCATCCGGCCGTCTCCGGGTGGACGAAAGTAGGACTTAGGCAAGGCAAAATGTAGTATGGCCGGCCGTCTGTGGTCGGCCAAAGATGTTAGGGGAGGGCAAAACCGTACTTATACATGTAAAATACAAGCTGGCAACATGAGACTAGACCCAAAAACTCTATAAATAGGAGTGTACCCCCATGAAATAAGACACGTAACATCTGGCAATCAGACTTAAACTTGATTCTAACTAAAGGCTCAAAAGGCTCTCTCTCTCTCTCCCCCCCTTTACAAGATTTTGTAATCGAGACCAGGTAACGTAGGATAGTAAATCAGATCGAATTGGATTAGGATGCAATACACTGTTTCATTTGGCGCCGTCTGTGGGAAACGAACAGCAAGAATCAACCACGAGACCACATAGAAGCAGGGAAGTGATCTTTGGCGTTCGTAAAGGAAATCCTGAAATGACTAATGATATTCTTTGCAGGACCTGAATACGGGAAATGGCTCCAAGATCTAAGAAAACACCGAAGAACACTACCGAGGATAACAACCGTGTTGAAGAGGAAATGAGTTCTGAGATGCCAGAAGCCATCTCCAAGAAAGATCTTAAGGATATGCTGAAGGGACTAGTCAGATCGATTGACGAGAAGATTGTGGAGGGAAACGAGACTCTGTAACAAGAATTAATGCAAAGAGATGAGGAATATCAAAAGAAGTGGGACGAAATGACTGAGGCTATAGAGCAGTTGAGAAACAAGGATTCCAGAGGCAGTAATGGTGAAGAAAGTAAGGATCGGAAGCACAATTCAGTCATTAGTGAGGAAGAAATGGAAGAGGACGACCAGATAGACATGAGCCTGTACCCCTTCTCGGAAAGAATAAGAAAAGCAAAACTCCCACCGCACTTCGTTGCTCCGGCAATGAGAAATATGATGGGACAGGAGACCCGCCCAACATATCAAGAATTCATGTTTGCCATGAATACCAGGGGATCAGCTCCCTCGCACTCTGCAACTTATTCCCAGGAACGCTTTCAAAGAGAGCATTGGGATGGATCTCCACAAGGCCGCCGCAGTCCATCACCAGCTTCAAGCAACTGACGAAGAATTTCAACAATACTTCACGCGAGCAAGAGGGTTAGAAAAGAGACAATAGAGTTGATGGACGTCAAGCAGCGAAAGGGGGAAACTGTGAAGGAGTACAGTGAACGCTTCCATAAGAAGGTCGTGGAAATTGATGATATCGATGAGAAAATCTTGATTAAAGCCTTTGGAAATGGCTTGGCTCAGCCTCGGCTTGCTGGAAAAATGCAACAAAAGCACCAAAAACTCATGGGAATTAGCTGAAATGATCCATGATTTTTGAAATCTGAGATAGCAGAAAACAAGGCTAAGGAGCTAGCAGATAGCTTCAAAAATACACAGCAGCGCCAAAAAGAAAGAGGGGCAGGAGGAAATGGGAAGAGGGGGTCAAGATACAAACCATATTATTACAAGTCGACCGCCGGTCTTCCTCTCAGGGGCCGCAGCATCAGGGGGCGAGGACCATTGTCTACATCGACCCAGGAAATATGCTGCCGCAGTAAGAGAAGGATACCTTCCTCAGCGAGAAAGCCGCCACAGGGAGAAATTCCAGTTGCATTCTGCGAATACCATGGAAACCGTAGCCACCGGACTGTAAACTGTGCTACCCTGGCCAAAGAGCTTCGAATCATTGAGGAAAATAAGAAGAAGGGAAAGCAATCAGCCGGAACACAAAGGCAATACGGCGGTCAGCAGGGCGGCGCCCAGAATGCACCACGAGGACGACAGGAGGAGGAAGTTCACCCCAGGCTTGACCCTGGCAAATCGGTTGGTATGATAAGAGGTCTGTAAAGAAGGAAAGTAAAAGTTTTTTCTCTTTTCATTCGGACAACAGAACTTCTTAGGAAGTGAGGCTGGTCATTAGCATGTAGGAATAAATTGTCAAGCATCGCGCTACGAAATAAGAGGAATAAAATTTTTGTTTTTTGCATTTTGTTTTCAGCAAACCCCCTCTCCCAAAAAGAAGGCTAACAAAACTTTCTCTAAGAAAACTCACAGGACTTGTTTTGGAGGTAGGACCACTAACCCCTAATGAAAGAAAAAGGCACATTCATCAAGTGCATCAGGAACTCCCGGAGAGGAAGATGCCAAAAAGAAATTTCCTCCAATTTTCTTCCGACGAAGATGAAGATGGAGTGCTATATCCACACAACGATCCACTTGTCATTCGTGCACAGGTAAACGATCGAATGATGGAAGGAATCCTGTTTGATAGTGGAGCCGGAGCGAATGTCATATCAGCCGAAGCGGTTAAAAGGTTGGAAGTGCCTGAGGACCAGATTAAGCCATATTCGGCGGTTCTAGGAGGATTTGTAGGAGGAGTCTCTACCACGTCCTCCGGCAGTATATATTTTACAATGACCCTGGGTCAAGGGGATGAAAGGAGAACGGAGAAACTCACAACTTTTATTGTGCTAGGTCTGTCTGGATATAACATGTACCTCGGAAGGCCAGGAATCAATGCTTTCAAAGCCATACACAGCACTCATCACTTAAAATTGAAATATTTAACCACAAATGGGAAGGTGGTTACGATAAGGGGAAGTCAAAAGATGGCCCGGATGTGTGAAGTCCGCATCATGGACAGTCTTCCTAGCAAGGAGATGGTCAAAACTGTAGGATCACAAAAGGAATTCAAGGGAAAGTTGCCTTCTTCCCCGGAGCCAAGTCAAGAAAGGGAAGGACATCAAACAACTCAAGACCCCCCAGAGAGGTACATTTAAAATCTGACCCTTCTAAATTTTTTAAAATAGGAACTGCGTTTGACAGTGGAGAGCACACTCACCTAATGAGGTTCCTGGAAAAAAGAAGGACAACATTTGCCTGGAGCACGGACGAAATGCCTGGAATAGACCCAAGCGTTATCCGGCATGAGCTCAGGGTAGACCCAAGCATCCGGCAGTTAGGCAAAGGAAAAGGGTAATAGGGGAAGAAAGAGATTTGGCTGCACGAACCGAGGTCCAAACTCCTCAAGGCCGGATTCATCAGGGAGGTAGCATACCCACGATGGCTGGCTAACGTTGTCATGGTAAAAAAAGCAAATGGAAATGGAGAATGTGTGTGGATTTCACGGATTTAAATAAGGCATGTCCTAAAGATTTATATCCCTACCATCAATAGATAGACTGGTGGTTTCAACTGCTCAGAGCTCTGTGTTAAGTTTTCTAGATGCATTTTCTGGCTATAATCAGATAAAGATGAAAGAAGAGGATTCAGAAAAAACATCCTTTATCACTTCAGCCGGAACATTCTGTTACAAAGTAATGCCTTTTGGTCTGAAGAATGCAGGGGCTACCTTTCAACGAATGATTGACAAAGTATTTTGTCAACAACTTGCCCGAAATGTGGAAGCTTATGTTGACGATATAGTCGTAAAAAGCCCGTCAAAAGAGCAACACATGAAAGATTTAGAAGAAACATTCGATACTCTGGACAAGTACCAAATCAAGCTAAATCTGGAGAAGTGTGTATTTGGTGTGACTAAAGGAAGGTTTTTGGCTTCATTGTTGGACAGAGAGGTATCGAAGTCGATCCGGAAAAAAGTCAAGCAATTCTCAACCTTTCTCCTCCGAAAAATATCAAGGATGTCCAAGCCCTGAATGGAAGACTCACAGCGTTAAGCAGGTTTTGTTCCAAGCTTCAGGAAAAGTCAATCCCGTTCTTCAATATTCTAAGGAAGAACAACAAATTCCAGTGGGGACAAGAATGTATAGATGCGTTCGAAAAATCAAGGAAATGCTTCGGGATCTGCCTAAACTGGGCGTGCCTGCCCCTGGCCAAGACCTCTCTTTATTTGTCCGCAACAGATTGGGCAGTTGCAGCTGTCTTGATCATGGAGGAGAAAAGGGAGGTACCAGTTACTACACCGGCAAAATTTTAAGCCCACTGAAGGACGATAACTAATATAGAGAAAATCTTGTTGCATTAGTAGTGGCATCAAGGAAATTACGACCCTACTTTCAGTCACATCGGATCTTTGTCAGGACCAATTGGCCACTCAAGCAAATAGCGAACAATCCAAATGCTTCCGGCCGGATGGTGAGCTGGACAGTAGAGCTAACGCAATATGAAATTCACTTCTTGCCCAGAACAGCGATTAAAGCCCAAGCCTTGGCAGACTTCATAACAGAAACAAACTTTGCAAAAGAAGAGAAACAGCCCCAGAATCCATACGTCATCTTGGTTGACGGAGCCCGATGCAAAAGTGGGGCAGGAGCTGGAATAGTAGTGCAAGCGCCGGACGGACAAAGCTTGAACTACGCCTTCCGGCTAGACTTTGACGTTACCAACAACGAAGCTGAATACGAAGCCCTTATCCAGGGTTTGGAGGTGGCTACTGCCCTAGGGGCAACAGGTTCCATAGGAAGATACCCTCTCTATTCTTTCCTTCCTATAAAATCCTGTTGGAAATAAAGCTTATAAAATTTAACTTTTCACAGAATTAGAGGTATACTCAGACTCTATGCTGGTAGCAAGACAAAACGACAACATCTATGAAGTCAAAGAGGAAAAGCTGTGGAAGTACTTGCTCAAAGTCTAGGAGCTAAAAGCAAATTTCCAAAGATGCGAACTAAAACACCTTCCTCGCGAGGAGAATGTCGAGGCAGATCCTTGGCAAAATTGGCAAGCATGGCCGAAAGAGTACCCAATGAAATATGGCTAGAAGTCAAAACTACGTCAAGCATAGATGAGGCTCAAGTGTTTACAGTAGAATCAAATGATGAGGCAGAATCCTGGATGACTCCAATCATAGATTACATACGACAAGGAAAGTTGCCGGAAGAGGAAAAGGAGGCCAGGATAATAAAAAGGCGGGCCGCATCATTTTTCATTGAGAATAACCAGTTGTATAAGCGATCTTTTGCAAGATCGACACTAAAGTGTCTTACCATAGCCGAAGGGGCAGAACTAATAAAAGAGGTGCATGACGGACCCTGTGAAAACCATCAAAGAGAAAGAACCACAACGCACAAAATCTTGAGGCTCAGATACTTTTGGCCAAGAATGATGGAACATTGCAAAAAATACATACAAAAGTGTCTCAAGTGCCAAGAACACGGAAACAAAATACACAGCCCTCCGGCAGAACGAAAATCTATCCTCTGCCCATTTGCTATGTGGGGATTAGACATTGTGGGACCATTCCCATAAGCGTCACCAGTGAGGTTCAAGTTCATATATGTCGCCATCGACTATTTCACAAAATGGGTCGAGGCAATGCCCACCATCTCCATCACAGCTAGAAAATCACAAGAATTCATCGGGAAATATGTGGTATGCAGGTTTGGCATACCAAAGGCAATAATAACTGATAACGAAACACAATTCAATTGCGAAAGCTTCCGGGAATTTGTGAAGAATGGAAGATCGACTTAAGGTTCGCATCGGTGGCACCCCCAGCGAATGGGCAGTTGAGAATGTAATGGTCAATAGTAAAGCAATAAAGAAACTCGATGAAAGAAAGGGAAAGTGGGCAGATGTTACCCCAGGTCCTCTGGTCATACAGAACAACAGAAAGGGGCCGACAGGAGAAACACCCTACAGGCTAACATATGGTTTGGAGGCTGTCATTCCGGCGGAAATTGTAGTACCATCGGTAAGGTGGGAATCATACGATGAAGACGTCAACAATCAGGGAATACAAGACCATCTAGACCTCCTCGAGGAAACCAGGGTGGCCGCCGCAATAAGGATGGCGAAAGACAAGTCCAAAGTGGAGCGATATTTCAATCAAAGGATAAAAGAGCGGAGTTTCGCTCCAGGAGAGTTGGTCCTCCGGGAAGTTAAACAACCTAAAAAAGTAGAGCCCCAATGGGAAGGACCGTATATCGTACACCAAAAGACGGGGCGAGCTTCATATCGCCTAAAAAATGGTGAGGGGTACGAATTGCCACATTCTTGGCATGGAGAATGTTTGAAAAAATTCTATGTATAAAATTCATGATTCTTCAATAAAGAGGTATTGTTTTTTAAGAAGAGAGAGAAAGTAAGCACCGACCAACGAGCCGTAGGCTATCATGCCTTGAAAGTAAGCACCGGCCAACGAGCCGCAGGCTATCATGCATTGAAAGTAACCACCGGCCAACGAGCCGCAGGCTATCATGCCTTGAAAATAAGCACCGGCCAACGAGCCGCAGGCTATCATGCCTTGAAATAAGCACCGGCCAACGAGCCGCAGGCTATCATGCCTTGAAAGTAAGCGCCGGCCAACGAGCCGCAGGCTATCATGCCTTGAAAGTAAGCCGGCCAACGAGCCGCAGGCTATCATGCCTTGAAAGTAAGCACCGGCCAACGAGCCGCAGGCTATCATGCCTTGAAAGTAAGCACCGCCAACGAGCCGCAGGCTATCATGCCTTGAAAGTAAGCACCGGCCAACGACGTAGGCTATCATGCCTTGAAAGTAAGCACCGGCCAACGAGCCGCAGGCTATCATGCCTTGAAAGTAAGCACCGGCCAACGAGCCGCAGGCTATTATGCCTTGAAAATAAGCTCCGGCCAACGAGCCGCAGACTATCTTGCCTTAAAAAAAATCCGGCATCTTAAATAAAAAGAGAAAGAGATTCGGCTAAAAGAAATACGGTCAATGAGCCAAAGCTTTTTGTTTTGTAAGGATAGACACTTAGCTAACAAAGCCTGCATAAAGATAATCATATATGCGACATTCAAAAGGGAGGAAATAACCCAGTAGTCGGCGAATTGGCTAAAAGAAAATAAAGACAATAGCATAATAAGAGACCGGCAGCTCCAACAAGCAAGTTGAACAAGGTTTGTAAAGAACGTAATTTATATTCCTCCCAAAAATGGGGTAAAGGCAATTACAAGGGTGTAATCATTACAAAAATTCGACAAGCACAAAAGATACATGCCCAGGAAAAGACCTCAAAAAAAAAAGAACCCCCACTCTATTTTTCTGGAACTAACTTGTCACCACTACCAGCCACACTTTCAGAAGATTTTGATCTCCTTGAAAGCTGCACTGCACTCCTCCGGCGGATGGCTGGTGTTGCTTCCGGCCGGAAGGAAAGAAGCTTGGCCAGCACCAAAGCATGTCTCTCAAGGACTGCGGCAGAATCTCTCGAGCTCCTCGAAGAAGTTAGACTTCTGGGCAACAGCTTTGAACTCCAACTTGTTCTACAGGTCATTGTCCAATAACTCCCCTTTCTCAAGAAAATGCTCCGAGACAATCTGCTGACAGATATCGACTATCCTGCGGCACTGAGAAGCGAAGGATTCCTTAAGATGAGCATTAATGGTGCCTTGCTTCTGTATCTCCTCCTGAGATTGCCGTGAAAACAACATGAGCTTAGCCACTTGGGACTCAAGGGTCAGGACCTGGGCTCGATATTTGTCACGTTGAGCATTGGCTAGAGACAGCTCCTCTTTAGCATTATTCACCCGACCATTCAGCTGTCCGACATGCTTCAGAAGATTGGCAGAGCTCAAGCCTGACCGGAACACAAGAAAGGTAAGGAATAAAGGGAGGGAAAGGAAGGAACGAAAAAATCGAGATCTGAAGGTTCACCTTGGTTCGACGACTCGACATTCTCAACTTGGAGGCGAGACATGGCTTTCTCCAGGTCTTTCACCCTCTCTTCCAGCCTGGTTTTCTCATTGGTCAAGGCAATTTTTTCCGCAGCAAGGGCCTTCTTCTCCTTTTCTAAGGTAGAGCAATCCCGGAGCAAAGACTGCTTCTCTTGTTCGAAAGAAGACCTTGACTGCTCTTCCAGTGCTGCCTTTTCCTCCGACGAACAGTTAAGCTCCTGCATGAGCTTTCCCTTTTCCTCTACAAGGGCCTCATTCTCTCGTTGAAGAGTCTGCTTCTCCAGTTCAAGCACCTCAGCTTCCTGCTTAAAAGAGTTCCTCTCCTCGTAGAAAAAGGCCTTGTTGGCCTGGAGGGAAGCCACCTCATGCACCTGATTCAGCAAAACGTCTAGATCAGAGAAGGCCCGAGCCAGCTCATCTTTTCCAAAAGCAAGACGGTTTCGTACCTCTATCGAAGTTTCATCAGCATGCAGGATCCGGCTTCTTAAAAAAGAATTTTCTTCTCGAAGTTTCTTCAATTGCAGCTCATATTCGTCACGCTAATGGGTGCATTCCTACCGAGACAGCCGCAGATCCCTGTTTATTGCCTCAGTCCTCTCCTTCACCTTGAGATCAATCTCGTAGTGAATCTGGTCAATATAAGCATCATGGGAGGAGCGGCTCCGCTTTAGTTCCTCTTGAGCATTATCGGCTCAGCTTTCCTCATAGCGGAGCCTGGACTAGAGGTTGCCGGAGTGAACCTCAGCACTTTGGGCCATGGACATCACCTAAAGCAAGTAGCACAGTTCACAAAGTTAGGAAGAAAGCAAAACAAATCAAGAAAGGAACACAAAGAAGGATACTTAAAAGGAGTGTACGCCAACCCGAAAAATGCCCTCCCACATGAAGTTGAACAAGTCTTTTATTGGGAGGGAGTGCCGCATGATGGCATCTGCCCCCCATCTCCCCTCCGCAGCCTTTCCTTAGTAGCGGTAACGGTTGCCGGAGGAACGAAGATCCCGTCTGGATGATCGGATCTCTTTATTGCCTCCTTCCAGACAGCAGAATACTTGGCAGATTCACAGGAGATCAAAGGAAGAGGGTGCCCACAGTGGTAAAACCATCCTTCCTTTTGAGAGGGACCGGTAAAAGACTCTTGGGCAGGAGAAGGAGGCGAGGAAGAAGAAGAGGTCATGATGTCCTCTCTTTGCTTGCTCCGAAGCTCAGGATCTTCGGGCACTTGCCGATATTCCGTCGCTCTTTCCTACGCTGCATCCTTGGCCACAGCCACATCAATGGAGAATGGGGCTGAGGCCCCAGGGTTGTCAGAGGTTTGTTCTTCTCCTGATGTTCCTGGATGTGGAGCCTTTGGCTTTGATGTAGTTTTCTTCTTTAGTCTTTGCTTGACAGGAACAGAGACTGCCGCAGTAATAAAACCAGATGTAATTTCATTACCAGAAGGAACAAATACATACAAAGGGCACTGAAAAAAGCAAAGGACCGAGAAAAAGGAGGGATCGATCAAAACCTGGTTTGGCTGGAAGGTCGGTGCAGAGTCCTGTGGCCTCCAAAGTGTTTTCTTGAAAAGGATCTGAAGAAATGTAACTCGACAAATCAGGAAACTGCTTGCAAATCGGGGTCGGATGACCAGACTCCCGCCCCAGGCGAGAACCAAGGTCTAGACCCGAACCAGGGGTGAGGGGAAGAAAGACACGGTGCCCAGACTCGGGGCTCACGTGCCAAGTACCTGGCCATCCGGCGGTAGCGCGTTCAAGGGATTCCAGCCTTTTCTTTTTCTTCGAATAACCAGCTTGGTCATCTCTGGCTTCTTGCCTGGAGCGCTTTGTAGAAGGGGGAGCATTTTCCAAGAGCTGCTCAGCCACATCGACAGCCGCATCCATCGTATCATAGTAGTTGATTTTCTCGTCCCCATTCTTGAAGGTGACGAAGTTCCAGCTGTAGAAGGGACCGATCTTGTCCCCCTTCTGGAAGAAATCTACATACAACACACCAAAGCGATAAGAGAACCAACGGAGACAGCAAAACTTGTGCTAAAAATTAAAAACACTTACTGTGATAGGTCTTCAGAGAAGATAAACGTGCATTTGTAAAAAATGCCTCGACAGTCGGCGACTTTTTGTTTTGTGCCCTCAGAATCTTCGAAATGGGCAGCTCGGCTGGAGGGGTAGGGGGACAGATCAACTGACCTTTGGCGATTTCAGCACAGTATGGGACGCCCAGGCAGCGGCCGGATGGAGGGACGATGACGAACCACCGCGAACTCCACTCATGAACCTTCTTGTAATAAAAAAGGGAGTATCCGGCTTTCGCAATTAGGGTTAAGCTGTCAGGATCAACCCTAACCGTGAAGAATCGGGCAAAGTCAGTACCTTCTGGCCGAATCTTGTTTTCTTCATAGAGAGAAACAAAGGCATGGATATGCGAAATGGCCTTTGGATGAAGGTGAGCGAGAGAGCAGCAGCGACGAAGCAGGAAGCCCAAGACAAAAGGGTGTGGGGGAATAGTCAGGCCGGAGCGGAAAAAATCGCGTAAACCACATACCCAAGGCCAAAGTCATCATTGGGGTGAGAATCGGGAGATGGTAGGTAAATTTGGGTACCAAGTGGAGCTTCGACGCCCCTAAGACAATCACAAAGGGTGGAGAAGTCAAGAGAAGAAGGAGAGGGCTCGCGCCCGGACAAAAAGGGCTTCAAGGACTTCAGGGGCGTGGGGTGAAAGCCATTGGGGGAGCGAGAGCCCTGAATCGCCTCGATGGCAGGCGGAAAATTCACAGCAAGCTTACTCTTTTTTGCAGCGGAGGTAGACATTGATGAGCTTAGCACGAAATCGAAAAACTGACAACAAAAGGAAAGACAGAGCACGATAACAGAGTGGCGAGAGAAGAAGACAGTCAAAGCAAGAGGGCAGAGGAGGAAGAGAAGGAAGGAAGCTAAAAACTCGGACTTTAAGGGAAGTTTTCTCCCGCTCAAATAAATTATATATATAAGCAAAACAAAAAACACCTTTTTACAGGAAAAAGAAAGGGCCACACGCTTCCTAAGGACGGTTCCGACGATTAGTCAGAAGAGGGACCCTACGTATTCCACACTGAAAACAGGCGAAAAAATTTGAAAAAAACGGTACAGAACAGGTTCGAGTCACGAGCTTCGCACATGGCGATAAGAAGTTCTTTCTCTCCAAATATGAAGAAAAAGAACTTGTGGGACTGGGATAAGGAAAAGAGGAAGCACAGGCAGACCAAAGAACCTCAGAGTTGGCCGCAGTCGCAAAATTTTTCGCCGAAGCATAAGACACAGAAGTTCTATTTTCTTCACCGAAAATTCAGAAAGATAGAACTTGTGGGACTGATGAGAAGGGAAGAAATGATACCAAGCCAAACAAGACACATGGAGCATCCAACCGCTTCTAGCCGGATGGAGATAGGAGTACATAAGGCATCCGACCGTCTCCAGGTGGACGAAAGTAGGACTTAGGCAAGGCAAAATGTAGTATGGCCGACCGTCTGTGGTCGGCCAAAGATGTTAGGGGAGGGCAAAACTGTACTTATACATGTAAAATACAGGTTGGCAACATGAGACCAGACCCAAAAACTCTATAAATAGGAGTGTACCCCCATGAAATAAGACACGTAACATCAGGTAATCAGACTTAATCTTGATTCTAACTAAAGGCTCAAAAGGCTCTCTCTCTCTTCCCCCATTTTACGAGATTTTGTAATCGAGACCAGGTAACGTAGGATAGTAAAGCAGATCGAATTGGATTAGGATGCAATACACTGTTTCAGTTGCTACCCATTTAAGGGGTTTGAACCATGGAAAAGATTAAGGCCAGGAATCGGATGCAACCTCTTGTGTCTCCTCATCCTCACGCGTGGCCGAAACTATATCGGGCTTCTTACATACTTCCAATTTACCAATTTACTCAAAGTTAGAGGGGTTACACAGTTAGTGAGTTAGTGAGAATCAGTTCACAATCACTAAGCCAAGGGTTAGCACAAATGCACAACCACATTCAAGCACCTCATCATCATTCATACATTTCATGAATTATACAAACTAAGAGTTCAAATACAAACAGAAATAAACAATACACTACAAGTACAAGGAGGTGCAATAAATCCGATTTGTGCGTTTTATCTTGTTTAGGTGATCACATAGCACACAAACACACAAATTAGAGTAGCCAAGGTAGCATACAGGACATGAGAAAATCATACCGTTCACCATTGTCCTTAGACTCACCGACTCTCCTTCGGTGTTCAACTATTCGAATCCTATAACATATATAGAATCGGGCGGTTAATTATCTATAATTAACCTCACTCATTACGTTTCTAACGTTTCTCAGTTTACACTTACTAATTCCTTACAAATCAAATCCATCCACCTAAGTTACTTACTTCTCATTACTTCCCAAGCTTGTTTATACCCTTAATGACCATTAAACATCATTAATCAAATCTTAATCACCTTATAATATCATTACCATTCAATTCCCCATCATTAGAATGCATTAAAACACATTCTGGTGAAATTTTAGGGTGGTCCGGGTTAGTGTCCGGGGTTACAAACCCGGACCATGCCGTGAATAAACTTTTTGGACAATTTTGACACTGGTCCGGGTATATGTCTGGGGATATAAACCCGGACCACTCCCTGAATTGCGTTTCTGGCATGTTTTTGGGGTGGTCCGGGTTTGTGTACCAGTTTGTAAACCCGGACCAGCCCTGTTACACAATATTTTACAGTTTTTCAGCCTCCTTTCAACCCCTATTTCATACTCAATCCTTTCCTACTCTTTCCACATGTAATCTAGCATGTTTTTACACCAATTAGGAACTCTAAACTACCTTAATCCAATCATTATACTCATCACCCAACCACTGATAACTTTACACTCTTACTGTTAGTTTTTCTTGCTAAAGTGCAGCAATAGATTTTTCTTTCCTTCTTCCCACTAGCTTAATGGTCCTTCAACTAATGCCATCTAGTTATACTTTATGATCTCATCCAAGGTTCTACTCAATACACAATTTATCTTCCAATCCAGAATCAAAGTGACTAGCCACTCAAGTTCACCTCTATAACACCTAATCATTCCTAGGTTCTTTTCTCCTTAACTAAAACACTTAAGTCCTCAAGTTTCTAGGGAAATTTTGATAGAGTTTCTCCTAGAATTTTAACATTCCCAAAGCATTCTCCAGCTCATATCACTTAGTTCAGCAGCCCTGTTCATTTAGACATTACCAACACCATTCTAGGCACTAATCAGCACAATTAATTTCCAGCATAACAACACTTAGTTCTCTTGGTCCCAAAGCCTTTACCCATCAATATAAACAACACTAACTACTTCGTTTCTTTTCATGCCATTGTAGTAGCATTAAACCATACTAAACGATATAATTACTCTTGCACAAACATTAAAATCTGCACCAAGATAAATCCATTACCTTAGTATTACTAGTTCCTTTTTCTTTCCTCCTTTCTTTCTTCTTTCTCCTTCTCCTTTCCTTTGTTCCTTGTTCTTGCTTCACCAAATCAACAATGCTACAGCCATCCATACCATCATACCAACTTAGAAACTAATTTAGAATACTCACCCTTAAGCTAGCCTAAATTTAATTCACATTAAGGGTTTATAAGGAAGCATTTACCTTAGGCTTCTTGGTGGGATTTTTGGACAACAATATGGCAAGGTTCTTGCTCCCAAGGTGCACACCGAACCGGCTGGAATGGAGGAAAAATAGCAGCTCATGTTGATTTTGGTTTGGCAAGGAAAGAGTTAGAAAAATGGTGGATTTAAAGACCCTTTCTTACCTTAAAACAATGAGGAGGTGTTGGAGGTCAAAATGCCCTTCTTCAAGCTCCAAAATAAGCTACACCCATGGAGATGAAAGTGGTGTTTTTCTGATTTTGAAAAGAGAGAAATACTCTTCTAAGTGAGAGGAGTTCAAAGGTGTAATTTTTATTGGATTTGGACTAGGTTAGGGCTTCCAACAATGAAGAAGAATGAAGCTTGTGAGGAGGGCTTCAAAATTGCCATTACTGTTTGGAGGAAGAAGAAAGGAATTCAGAGAGGAGGAGGGAGTACGGGAGAAATGAGAGGAATGGGGAGGAGAGAGAGTCAGAGAGTGCTTTTTACTTTTTATTTACTTTTTATTTGCTGTTTACTTTCTCCTTTTGTTTCCTAGTGAGTGAGAGAGTGTAAGGGCTGATAAGAAAAACGTGGCACACACATACACACACAAGTTTCAGATTTTTAATTACCAATGGAGAGGTTATTTTTCTCTTATTACAATTTACACCCCACAAGTTTCTAGTTTTTACACTATTCACTCACCGGAGCCCGTTTTCCAGAATTTCCTCGTTTATTTAATTTTAATGGTTCTCGACCTTCACTAATGTCTAATTATATACATTTGATTAACTACATTATTACGGGTCTATTTAACCCGCTTAAAGTCGCGTTTTCCCGGTTTCCTCGAAAAACGCGCTTTAAGGTTCATTTGTGTTTTTAGTCCGTTTTAAGGATTCGTTTTCTTCGGGAATTGTTCCCACATATTTATTTAGGAATAATTAAGCCTTAGGAACCCATCTAGGATCCCAGTCAAGGTCACATAACCCCTATGGTTATGTAACACTCATTTTTACATTTCTCACTTTTTAAGTGTTTTCTCTTTTCCTTTGGTTTTATTTTCTTTACCAATATTCCTTAGGCACTATTAGGCCTTTAAATACCATATTAGAATGATTTAATCACCTTAATTAAGTTCCGGGTATTTCAATCTACCCCCTAAGAACTTTGCCCTCAAAGTTGGTCAAAGTTGGTGAATTACTATTTTTACTCATTTGACCTCTCAATTGCCAAAATCATACATTCATACATCCCTAAAATTTCTCCGATCAATTACACAAGGTATTTACATACAATCCAATACAAGTACAATACATCCCGTGGAAGCACTCCACAATACAATTGCAAGCAGACAATGCAAGCATTACCATCACTACAATCCGTATTCCAACCACCCATCTGGTTCTACAATACACGATATATGCATACATACAATGCAAAGCTATCCCGAAGCAATGCAAAAATACTCTTTCATATGATCTCGTTATTCTTGGAAAAATTACACAACACACACTGCCACCGTCCTACCGGTCAACTCAGGACCGTTGCTCGTCCGGTGCAGTGGTTTCAAAACTAATCTTCATTCTCAAATTTGAAGGAAAATCCTTTTTTAAATATTAGTTAGAAATCCTTTTTGAAAAACACAATCAACTCCAAATCCAATTTATGCTCATTACATCTATCCTATGCGTGATTACTTGTGGCCACTTGAAGGGAGATTCAAGAATCATTTGACCCTGATGTGATCAGCATCAGTGTTGAACTATCTTTCCACCCCAATTTGTGTTCAGTTTCCCTTGATCTGATCAGGATCAAGTTCGACTTCCCACATCAGTTTCAAACAATCAAATAATTCAATTATTTCCATTTTCTATCTTCTTACTCTATCTAGTCATAATCATAAATTCATACATCTCCAAAGGATGGAATTCTGTCCATCAATCATCCTCAATTTACTTCCAATTACTTTACCTAGGAATTCACTACCTATGGGACTCATTTCATCGACTATTACTCCTTTCATCCATTATTCTCAATCATCTCAAATAATTTATCCTAGGAATACAATACTTGTGAAGCTCAGTCCACCAACCATTCTCACTTCGCCTCAAAAAATCACCTAGGGAACTCAACTCCCTCTAGGTTCTACATCGGTTTCATACCGACTCATGCCTCGCAATGCCATGTCTAACCTCAAATAGACATATACTATGGGGATTCTCATTCCCTAGGAGTTTCTCTACTCTTTGCTAATACTCTCACACCGAAGTTACAAGATATGTATATTTATATCTATGGTATTCGCATCTCTTATGCGCAATTACCACAATTACGCTATAAGTGGATACCTATGTTTATGTAACACGAGTATCAATCATCAAACCAATTCTCACTTGTGCTATGTGCACTGTAGTTTACGTACTTACTACACGAAACATATACTAAGCGGTTTTCGCTCTACCCCCCTTAAAAGGGATTATGCCCACATAATCTACCATATGTTATCATTGAACATTGGTTCACTCAATTCGGGCATCCTGAACCGTTTTAGCTTCTATACGGTCTATTATACAATGTATTCTGGTCAAAGGGTTTTAACCATGCTAACGGTTTAGTCCCTGCACCAAGAATTCTCATTGGAGTTTATTTAACTCATAACCGATTCGGTTCTAGCCTATCCGGCTTCAAGGCGTTAATAATTAGCCATTCTCTCATACTTACTGGGTATATTAAATGTTTGAGCTAGGGCCCACTAGCTTCTTTGTGTGACCCTGATAACTTTAGAGCTTAACTCGCTCTTTTCGTTACTCTTAATGTATTTCACATTTACTTTTTGTCCCTTTTTTCTTGGGATATACGGTTTCTCAACCGGCGCGTGGTATCTCTTACCGTGTTATGGGTTTTCTATCCAGCTTTCTGGAAATCTATTGTGCATACTACTGTATGCTTATTTGTTTATTCACTTAGTTCTTCCGACTTGTTGTCGGTTGAGGTTTAGCTACTACCTTCTGTGTAGTGCTTCCTCTGATCATTGGTTTTTGCCTATTCACTTATGTAGTGTTATACCAGTTTTCTTTTATTGCACTATGTTGCATTTCACAAGCATCGATCCTCACGGCGTTCATAATTTCGTTTCAGCTTTTATTCCAATGGAATTCACAGGTTGTGATTGTTGGCATCTCCAACGTTCCTCGTGCATCCTTGGCCGAAAGGCCACACGGTTTATTTGTTAGATTTATGCTTAAACTGGCTTGCGCCATGTTTGCAGTTGCGTTTGTAAGTCTTTCGTACTTAATATGGTTGGTTGGCAGTTGGGTGCTCTTGCCCCAAGCTATTAGACCTCTATCGGGTTGATCCACTAGGAGCACGCTTTCGGTTTCCTATGCAATTGTAGTAGGAATACACAATGCGTTCCCTGTGAGATCCCTGTCGTATGGTTAAGACTGTAGGCTTCCATGCCCAGTCTATCTACCAATTCCTGCATCTCAACCCCGCTGTGTCCAGCTCATGGTCTATTTCCCATACTATTGACTAACTACATTCTCATGGTGGTCGCTTGTTGTGCACCATGTTCTTACTCATTATACAACATTGTTTTCACGGCCTTTGCTACTGTGGTAGCTTGCCTTTATTCATTGCCATTGCTGTTGGCACCATTCCTCAACTGTACACTCCAATGTTACATTTGTATTCAATTCCCTCGTGGTGTAAGCACACTAGAAGTTTTCTAAATTCGTGTGTATGGCGGTTGTTGTAGCATACCACAATGTCGTTATCTTAATGTGAAGATGTTCTTCTTCCATTTTGGGTTCATGTGTAGGTTACCTTACCTCACATTCTCGCATCACTTATGACATCGTTTACCACGTGACTTGGTTGACCAAGGATGAAGTAATCTGTTGGATCACCAGCTCCTTTGAGTGTTGGTCATTTAATGTGTCAAAATACGCACTCACATTGCTTGTTTTTGACGTTCACTGCCTTCTACTTTGGGCATTGGGCGTAAGGTCTGGTCGTGCATCCTTTCTTCTCTATGCACATCCTCGGGACATCCCAGGGAAACTCCAAAGGTTACGGGTCCCGTTCTCTAATATAAGGGTATTATATCACTGATAAGTGAAGGCTTATATTGAGGGGTTTATTTTCACTCACAAGCCTCATGACAGGGTCTTACTGTGTTAGCCTCTACTTAAGGACCTCCACCATTCATACTATGGTTCGTCGTTTGCTTGGTTGACTACCTAGTATACTACTCTTTTAATCTCCATGCTCTTCGAGCGTATTCATCCGGTGTTTGCTTCTAACCCAACTACTCTTTCGGTTTTCAACCATCACTATCAAAGCTTCTTTCTCAGTCGTACTAGCTTGGAATCTCGTCTTCTTGTTTAAATTGTCTCCTGGCAATAATCACATGCGTAAGTTGATGTTATAGTAGGTGAAAGCCTTTTCTAAGGGTTCACATAATCACCGCATTGGCGGTCTACTGATAACGAGAGGTACCTTCACCCCTCTGGTTTCTCATAGCGCCAAGGTGCGGCTAGATCGGTGTTGTCATCATCTAGATTCTTATGCCTCTGTGCTATTACTACTACAGAGGGCATGAGTGGCAACTAAAATCCTTGTCAACCGTATACTAGGCTGATGTTCAAGTGGCAGTGACACTAAAGCAGTCTTCACTCTAAGCTACTCATTACATTGAATTCAAATCGAGTGGTTCGATTGTCGCTTCCTTCATTGTAGGAAATAACATTTCTTCCCTTACTACTTGCCATTCTTGGCAGTTCTTCTTATCATTTAACGTGGGTTTTGTAACCGTTTAAATCTACACAACGTAGTTGGTTCATGGCTTATAAGCCATATTGTTTTGAGCCATGCTCTTTGCAAGTTGTTTATACAAGTTCCTATTTCTCCGTATACCGTCAATGGGTTGAAGGTGGTACTGGGCTCCATGACACGGTCGTTACATCACGCTTCCGTTCATGTGAAGCCCCTTAGACAATATGATATTAATCAGTGCCTCGTAATGATTTAGGGTGTTTCCTGTTAAGTGAAATCCCTTCGGTGTCCTAACCGAGTGTTTGTTCTAGCTCCCGTGTTCTTATCACGACACTTCGTTCAGCTGTTGTTGACTTGTACACCCTTCAAGGACTACTCATGTGTGTTGTTAGGTTAGGCCATTACATCTGGCTAATGTTTATGCTATGTTGTGTTAACTACACTGCCTTGCGGTATCGTGTTTGAACTGTCCCATTTAGTGTTATAGTGTCTCCCGTTCTTGGGTAGACTGTTGATACTTTCTCCTTGCATTCTTGACTGGGTTAAACGTCCTCTTGGTGAAGATTAATATTCCCGGTAGTCATAGTGATTGTTCTGGGAATTCTATCCCGTTCATCGAACATTAACGTGTTCGTGTAGGCGTTTGTCTTACTGTTTAAGGCTGGGTATTCGTTCCAGCTTTCATGCATTCACTTTGAAATTTTTGAGACATATCCAATGTCCACACTTACTAATCTGGGCTCCTTGCACCTTCTAATTCTTGTTCATGATCCTTAGATGAATTCACTAAGTTCCTTGATACTTGTTAGCTTAACTAAGTTCCTTCTCTTTGATCGTCCGTGGTGTCCATCTGTTCTGGTTTGAACTTACTTACGTTGACTACTTCCCGTGTTCCATACTCTACTTGTATACATATGTGGGGTACCCTACTGATACATTGCTACTTACCCGACCAACCTATAAGTAGGCCTGTCAGGCCCGCAAGCTCCCATCGGAGTGTGGTCGTCCCACATCTCATTTTTGTACACTCGTAGTGTTCGTCACACGCCTAGGTGAAGTATTCTATTGCCGACTCCTCTTATATCGTCCTATGATAGCTTATTGTGAATCTTCTGGTTTGGTTTTAAATCTGGGGTTTAAAAGAATTATTTGAGTTTTAAAAGAAAAATTTTGGGTTTGAAGAAAAAATTTCATGGCATTTCAATGCCGGTTGATTTTGACCAAGTCTAGCTTCTCGCTGACTGGTATATCCTTTAATGCAATGGTCAGGCCATTAGGCCCTTCAAGGTTTCTTTTTTTTAGTCTTTAGGATGTGTGATCCTGTAGTTGCTTCATTGCGGTCACGGTACTTTACTAAGTACTTATTGGTGCTAAAAGTCTTTCTAAATAATCCTGTTATTACTGCACTTGCCGTGGCAAGTGCGTAGTACTGGTGGTTTTTGGGTTAACCTATACCGGTCACGGTATCGTTTCCTTACGTATTCGGTAGCTTTGTCAGCTCTTCCCTTGATCTACTGATCCTTTACTAGGGTTAATCAATCTTCTGAGCAACTTCTTGGTGATCTTGACATGGCTGTCATTGATCAGGGTGCTTCTCCAATCCTTAAAGATCCCTATTTATTTGTTCTATGGTTTCCTTGTTGCTCATTCCCACACGTGTGATGTGGTTACCGAGTCTTACTTGTCTAGGCACTACTTTCGTAGCCCTTTCGGAATATATCTCGTGAATGCTCTCGTAGCTGTCTGAGCTATGTCGGCCAGGTATTGTAACCTCTCAGCGTTGTAGTTTTGGAATTAACCACTCCTGACAACGTCCTCAGTCAGTTAGTATACCATTGGTGGTATTATCTAGCGTTTATTGTCATGCAGACTTGTGTCTCGGGTTTCGTTACTGCTCCTTTTATCCGCTTCGTTGCACGCTTAGTGCTCCTCGTCCTGCTGCTGCTTGACCAGCCAGGTTCTCGCGACTGCTAAGCATGTCGCCCCGTGCTGTCGTAAGTTCCAGTCTCCTCTTGGTTAGGATCCTAATTCTACCGCTATTAAGTGCGGGTATTGTTGTTCAACCGGGAACCGTCTCTGGGAATTCCAATTCCTGGAATCTACTATAAGACAGATTCTTGTTTACCGTATGATTATTTCACAACTGCCAGATCGGGTTTTCCCGAGTATGAGAGGACTTTCCTTCTCTCTAGCGTTCTTTCCCAAGTTATACAATGGGGGATGTGGAGGGCGGGTCTGATATTGTAGGTATCCGGTACACACTGGTGGTTCCTAACTAGCGTATCTCTCACGCTATCACTCAGCCCTTAGCCCTAAGCTCCTAATTCCTAACTCGGTATTTCTCTAAACTCGGTATTTCCAGTCATCAGAGCGATACTTTGCTCTGATACCACTTTTTGTAACACCCCTACTGCTAATCCTGTCATTACCGTCTAATCACCTCGTACTTCCATACTTACGCAACGGATAATCCATACTCATCGGTGGGTTATACAATGCCGTTAGCCACCCACGTGACTAATGAGGCCTACTTCAATACAACATCGGTCTGATGGACCGGAATATCCGAGTACTAAACAAATACAATCCGCACTTCAATTACAAACCGAGTACAATAATTCTCTATTTATACGCTGTTCAACACTTACAATACATTACCGAGTCTTTACATCTACTAACCAAATGTACCGAGTACTAATATACACTTTTAACATACAACCTATGCTCACAGGTTATACAGACGACTACGAGTACAACTCTTTACTTACGCCTATCAAGGCTTACTCATTTCACAGTATGGCTACATTCACAACGTGGCACACTGGCCATTAACAGGGCTACACGCCCGAGTACGGTTAATTACTATCAACAAGTTAACCCTAGCTAACTAAGCATAGCAAGCCGGTCTCAACTTCGACCAATTCAGCTTCGGGTACCTGGAAAATAAAAACAGTGCCCCAAGGGGCTCAGCAAAAGCTGCATATGAAATTCGCATACCCCGCGTGCTAACGGGGGTACGCCGACTACTTGGTCGAATACATGTTGTTCATTTTGTACATGCATAAATACTATTACATACAACATCATATTCATACAAGGTACATACATACAAGGATACCATACATACAAATGGAAGGCAATACACTAGTCATCCAAACAAGGTGATACACTTCTCAAATCCGTACTTCATTCTTCGTTAGCCAGTTACCCATCCGAGTTAATCGGATGTTCTTTACTCTTTTACTCGGGACCATATGACTTACACCAGTCTTGGTCTTACTCATACAAATACTTACTTACTTACATTATACTCAAGTTAAGTCGGTGTGACCTCCGGGCAGGGACTACACCGTCCCACCACCGGGCTTTAGGGTGGCTCACTAATCCAGGTTGCTACCCATTTAAGGGGTTTAGACCATGGAAAAGATTAAGGCCAGGAATCGGATCGAACCTCTTGTGTCTCCTCATCCTCACGTGTGACCGAAACTATATCGGGCTTCTTACATACTTCCAATTTACCACTTTACTCAAAGTTAGAGGGGTTACACAGTTAGTGAGTTAGTGAGAATCAGTTCACAATCACTAAGCCAAGGGTTAGCACAAATGCACAACCACATTCAAGCACCTCATCATCATTCATACATTTCATGATATATACAAACTAAGAGTTCAAATACAAATAGAAATAAACAATACACTACAAGTACAAGGAGGTGCAATAAATCCAATTCGTACGTTTTATCTTGTTTAGGTGATCACATAGCACACAAACACACAAATCAGAGTAGCCAAGGTAGCATACAGGACATGCGAAAATCATACCGTTCACCGTTGTCCTTGGACTCACCGACTCTCCTTTGGTGTTTAACTATTCGAATCCTATAACATATATAGAATCGGGCGGTTAATTATCTATAATTAACCTCACTCATTACGTTTCCAACGTTTCTCAGTTTACACTTACTAATTCCTTACAAATCAAATCCATCCACCTAAGTTACTTACTTCTCATTACATCTCATTACTTCCCAAGCTTGTTTATACCCTTAATGACCATTAAACATCATTAATCAAGTCTTAATTACCTTATAATATCATTACCATTCAATTCCCCACCATTAGAATGCATTAAAACACATTCTGGTGAAATTTTGGGGTGGTTCGGGTTTGTGTTCGGGGTTACAAACCCGGACCATGCCGTGAATAAACTTTCTGGACAATTTTTACAATGGTCCGGGTATATGTCCGGGAATATAAACCCGGACCACTCCCTGGATTGTGTTTCTGGCATGTTTTTTGGGTGGTCCGGGTTTGTGTACCGGTTTGTAAACCCGGACCAGCCCTGTTACACAATATTTTACAGTTTTTCAGCCTCCTTTCAACCCCTATTTCATACTCAATCCTTTCCTACTCTTTCCACATGTAATCTAGCATGTTTTTACACCAATTAGGCACTCTAAACTACCTTAATCCAATCATTATACTCATCACTCAACCACTGATAACTTTACACTCTTACTGTTAGTTTTTCTTGCTTAAGTGCTGCTACAGATTTTTCTTTCCTTCTTCCCACTAGCTTAATGGTCCTTCAACTAATGCCATCTAGTTATACTTACATGATCTCATCCAAGGTTCTACTCAATACACAATTTCTCTTCCAATCCAGAACCAAGGTGACTAGCCACTCAAGTTCACCTCTATAACACATAATCATTCCTAGGTTCTTTTCTCCTTAACTAAAACACTTAAGTCCTTAAGTTTATAGGGAAATTTTGAAAGAGTTTCTCCTAGAATTTTAACATTCACAAAGCATTCTCCAGCTCATATCACTTAGTTCAGCAACCCTGTTCATTTAGACATTACCAACACCATTCTAGGCACTAATCAGCACAATTAATTTCCAGCATAACAACACTTAGTTCTCTTGGTCCCAAAGCCTTTACCCATCAATATAAACAACACTAACTACTTCGTTTCTTTTCATGCCATTGCAATAGCATTAAACCATACTAAACGATATAATTACTCTTGCACAAAGATTAAAATCTGCACCAAGATAAATCCATTACCTTAGTACTACTAGTTCCTTTTTCTTTCTTCCTTTCTTTCTTCTTTCTCCTTCTCCTTTCTTTTGTTCCTTGTTCTTGCTTCAGCAAATCAACAATGCTACAGCCACCATACCACCATACCAACTTAGAAACTAATTTAGAATACTCACCCTTAAGCTAGCCTAAATTTAATTCACATTAAGGGTTTATAAGGAAGCATTTACCTTAGGCTTCTTGGTGGGATTTTTGGACAACAAGATGGCAAGGTTCTAGCTCTCAAAGTGCACACCAAACCGGCTGGAATGGAGGAAAAATAGCTGCTCACGTTGGTTTTGGTTTGGCAAGGAAAGAGTTAGAAAAATGATGGATTTAAAGACCCTTTCTTACCTTAAAACAATGAGGAGGTGTTGGAGGTCAAAGTGGCCTTCTTCAAGCTCCAATATAAGCTAAGCCCATGGAGATGAAAGTGGTGTTTTTCTGATTTTGAAAAGAGAGAAATACTCTTCTAAGTGAGAGGAGTTCAAAGGTGTAATTTTTATTAGATTTGGACTAGGTTAGGGCTTCCAACAATGGAGAAGAATGAAGCTTGTGAGGAGGGCTTCAAAATCGCCATTACTCGCTGGAGGAAGAAGAAAGGAATTCAGAGAGGATGAGGGAGTACGGGAGAAATGAGAGGAATGGGGAGGAGAGAGAGTCAGAGAGTGCTTTTTACTTTTTATTTGCTTTTTACTTTCTCCTTTTGTTTCTTAGTGAGTGAGTGAGTGTGAGGGCTGGTAAGAAAAACGTGGAAAACACATGCATACACACACAAGTTTCAGATTTTTAATTATCAATGAAGAGGTTATTTTTCTCTTATTACAATTTACACCCCACAAGTTTCTAGTTTTTATACTATTCACTCACCGGAGCCTGTTTTCCGGAATTTCCTCGTTTACTTAATTTTAATGGTTCTCGACCTTCACTAATGTCTAATTATAGAAATTTGATTAACTAAAATTACTAAGGGTCCATTTAGCGCGATTAAAGTCGCGTTTTCTTGGTTTCCTCGAAAAACGCGCTTTAAGGTTCGTTTGTGTTTTTAGTCTGTTTTAAGGATCCGTTTTCTTCGGGAATTGTTCCCACATATTTATTTAGGCATAATTAAGCCTTAGGAACCCATATAGGATCCCAGCAAGGTCACATAACCCCTATGGTTATGTAACGCTCATTTTACATTTCTCACTTTTTAAGTGTTTTCTCTTTTCTTTTGGTTTTATTTTCTTTACCAATATTCCTTAGGCACTATTAGGCCTTTAAATACCATA
Source organism: Limonium bicolor (assembly GCA_023374045.1). NCBI lineage: Eukaryota > Viridiplantae > Streptophyta > Magnoliopsida > Caryophyllales > Plumbaginaceae > Limonium > Limonium bicolor. Next base: position 101,246,615 of record CM041782.1, read on the forward strand.
TTAGAATGATTTAATCACCTTAATTAAGTTCGGGATATTTCAGATCAGTTGCACCCATGATAATGCCTGGCAACTTTAATTAATTGAGGAGGGGTGATGAGCGAAGAGGTGGGAATAGTAACCATGTGGTGGTGTCAACGAGAGACTTCAAACATTGGATACAAGAAATGGAACTAGTGGAAATAAATTTGACTGGATGTAGGTATACATGGAAGAGCAGAGGAACACGGAGTAGGACCGGGTCTTTTGTACAGCGAACGGGGTCACACATTTCCCCCATATGAAACTCAGACGAAGGCTATGGGGAATAACGGACCATATATTCATGTGGCTGGAGCTACAAATAGGATTGGGGTCCACATCCCTTTAAAACTCTAGACGTCTGGTTAGAGAAGGGTAGCTTTCCCTCATTCTTCAAAGAATAATGGAGTAAACTAAGGGGGCGTTTGTTTTGGGGTAATCAGGAAAGAAAATCAGAATGATTCCCTTTCCTACTGTTTGTTTTGCCAGTTTTTCCTATTTTCAGGAAAGGGAAAGGGAATGGGATTACTCCAAAACCCTCTATCTTGATTCCCCACCTCCTACTAAGGAATGGGATTCCCTTTCCCCAGTACACTTTGACCGGGGACATATGACCATTGACCGGTGAATGTTGACCAACATTTAATGACCGTTGACCGGAAGCCGGCAGCTGTTGACCATTCCGGCAGCCGTTGACCGGTTATTTATTTCATTTCCCCCAACTCAACCAAACAACCAGGAAAATCAAAGGGAATTCTTTTCCATTCCTCTTCATTCCCTTTCCTGATTCCATTCTGTTTCCCCCGCCTGAAACAAACGCCCCCTAACTGGAAACTGGTGTTCAGTAAACTGAAGGCTATGAAAGGGGCTCTAAAAAAGTGGAACCGTGATTACTTTGGTAATATTGGGCAGACACTTGAAAAGCAAAAGGATGAATTGGCTAGAGTTGACGTACTAGATGAATCTTGCGGGCCGTATGAAGAAATAAATGCTGAAAGGATTCTCTTAAAGGCAGAAATGTGGAGTTTGATGAGAAAAGAAGAAAGGTATTGGAGACAAATGTCCGCGAGAAAAACATCAAAGAAGGTGACCTGAATACCAGGTATTTCCACAGGAAGCCTTCAACAAACCGAAATTTGAATATGATCATGCCCCTGATGATAGACAGGCAATTTTCCTATAGCCCTGATGTACCTATAATTGATATACTTTTTAGTGCTTCAACCCCTTATCTTTCTTGTCTTTGTCCTAGTTTTATGATTTAATGACATTCATATCTTTATTAATGTGAAAATGCCTTACACTAGCTTGTTTTGGTGTTTTTATGACTTAGAACGCGATCTAGGAGGAATTCGGCACACAACGGTAGAAAAAACACAAATTTTAGTCACGTCCGGACCTACGTCTGACCCTTTGATCCAGACAGGTGCTATGCATCCGACACTTTGACCTTGACGAAAGTCCAGACGGACCCAGAGTGTTACCTTTCGAATCTCTCACATGTCCGGACATCATGTCCGACCCTGCTACCCGGATGCGCTCAGAAGGACAATAATATTTACGACCACGAGTGTAGCGCTGAGAATTCTTAACATATTTTTGTCTAGCCAGGGTTTCCGGCTCATTGACCCGGACAGGAGGTCCAGATGTCTCACAATGCTAAAAATCTCGCCTGACGCTCTAAGTCATGTTCACCTCTGCCACCCAGACAGGTTACCCGGACGCTTGTATTTTGTGTCCATAATGTCTATTTAAACAAGCAAAGCGAGGCACAACATATCAATTCAGTCTCATCGTATTACCCTCATGCCATAAAGTCAAAGATGTGGTTTGGAGTTGTCATGGTAATAAAGCGCCTAGATATGATGGGTTCAATTTCAATGTAATCAAGCAATGAGGCATCCTTGGAGAAGATTTCACTTCATAAGTGTAACACCCCTCACATTAAACGCGTAATAATCACTCTCATAGCATAATTAAAGACGTCTCACAACGGAAGTTAAACACTAATAATTCACACTCAGGTGTCACATGCCATTACTCGACCATGCGAGTAAAGAAGCAGAAAAGGAATATAACAACACATCGACAATAATTAACCGCATTGATGAACGAGATATATACTACATCATCCTAAGTTTAAGCTAATACATAAGGTAAGTGAGCGTCTAAGGTAATCCCAATGTTTACATCGTATTGAATATAAACTAATTCTGAAAGTGCAATAAATAAATAAATAACGTCGTTGACTACCCCGAAGGCCCGCACTCCGGCTTCATAGTTCGATTAAGTCCTGAAATGTGGGTGTCATAAAGACTCATCCAACTGCTGGTATGCTAAATGTGATCCTAGACCCTTTAGGCCACTTAGGTCGTTTTAGCCATCTTGATTAACATGGGGTTCGTTTCATACTGTACCGTTTACATGCTTATAACATAACTGAAAATACGGAATTAAAACACACAATAGGTATTCAAACATTCACACATCAAGACATGCTATTACGACATTGATAATTAAACAATTAAATTCGAATCAACGGTAATGTAAGAGTAAGCTAAGGTCCAGTTAGTCTCACTTGTTTATTTCCATCACATGAAGCCCCGCTTCCACAATCTCATATAAACATACGGGTGTCATGTTAAGGACAATTCCCCATTTAACCTCACACATTAATACTTTGGACAATAGTCCAGTGCCATCTACAGTGGGTAGATGGACTCACTTATCTATAGTGGTAGATGTCCATTAGGCCGAAGCCAGGGTATGGTGCCAACGGTAGCACACTCCGACTAACGATCGTATCCGGCTCATTAGATAAACAAGAGTAGACCCCAAACGGGTGTTAGAACTCTAGTGATCATTATGCGCAACCTGCTGGAACGTATGCAGACCAGGATTTAGGAACATTGTTTCATTAATTAATTATCACACTCTCATAAGTTAGCGTATTTTAACTAGTCTCCTGGAGATTCAATCTCGTTATTGGAGAAAACACATTTTTATTGGATGCCCTATTGGGTCTTACACACAACCTAGAAGTCTGCTATGTGATGTTCAAAGGTTGAGTCATCACTCTAGAGACGGTTAATACCGGGTCTCTAAACTAAGTTCCTCACTTAGTGTGTTAGGAGTTGTTTACTCTCACAAGATAGTATCCAGAGTCTCTCCCGAAAGTTCATACACAGTTAGGGTGATAATCAGTATCACATGTCCGAATGACGTACGCGCACAGTTAATAAACACTTTGGAGATTGGAAAACATAAGCACATACAAACACATGCATAACATTTATTTATCTGACATGCAAGCACACAGTTACGTCCGGAACCCAAGGAAACCCTCGGAGTTTTCAGACCACACATTCACATACCGTTCACCGACAATAACGCTAAGGTGATGAGTCACGCCTGTCCACTAGTGCTCCCGAACTCGTATCTAGCAGCCCGTACCTCTGTAATATATTGTTCTAACATCAGTGTCTATATCACGAGACTGCTTAACTATTACAGGTAGGTTCTAATCTTCATCCCGTAGTTAACCCCTTAGTCGGTTGTTTGTTTAACTCGGGTTTGTTATTAATTCTCGGGATTACGGATTCATGATAATTTACAGTGTATGTATGGATAGTATTCGATACTGTAATAATATCTAGTACGTAGGACTTATTCTCCTAATACTCTTGTATGGTTATTTGTTTTACATGTTTACGTACACACACTTACATGCATGCATATCTAATCATATACACTTATCTATGCATACATTGAATATGGTTTATTACCGTGACTCATTAAGCCAAGTTATGCCTTAACTTACAGTAGTATAATATCTTGTGTGTGTTGGTTAATTAATTTAAATGGCTAAGTTGTGTTGGTTGGTCAACGCAGTTTGACTTGATCAATGCTTCAAGCCAATATTTCATAATAGTCGATATCTATTTATCGCTTTATACCACATTACCTTGTATTATAAATTCATAATATAAGAATTATAAAGTTTCCCACAATGAATTAAACTCTTTATTCTTTGTTAGACACACTTGTACTTAATTGTGTTATTTACTCACAAACCTTTTATCAAGGATTCACCTCAATGTTGTACAAGGTATTTTATACATTATCGTAGCCCTTATATTATAAGGTTTATAACCATGTGTTATACTCCCCAACTTTCTAATTTAATTCCATCATTTTTACGTGATTGTTTATAAGGTATATGTATACCATAATAATTCCTTTATAATATACTCTCTTATACTTTAATATATAGTCACTTTATATCATTTTAAACCTTATATTATATTGTTCATTGTTTCTGAAAATTCCAAACCAACCTTATACTTTCAGCATTTTAATATTCCTCCCCTTCATTTTTGACTATTTACAAAACCACCACAAATATTATTTGTTGTTACTTTTCCTTTCATTATCTAATCTATAACCTAAGATTCCAAAACATCATAATATACAAACATATATACATATATGTATGTCTAATTTGAACAGCAGCCCTCCTCTTTTTTTTTTGTTTTATAATATTACCCACAACTTTCTTATTATTACATATTACCCCTCTTTATTTTGTAAGCTTACAATTTAATACCAAAAACTTTATATTATACATATTAACTTATTTAATTCCAAAAATTCCCAAAATAGTGTTTTAAATTATTGAACAGACCCTAGGCTGTTCCAATATTATTTTCCACCCCTAAGTTTTGGTTATTTACATAATAACCCCGTAAGTTTTATAAATGTTACATTTTAATACTTAAACTATATATTATAACCCTTAGTTTATTAAATTACCAAAATCAACTAAAATTCACCTAAATTATGTACTGACCCCTACTGGTCATATTAACCTCATTCAAGCCCTTATTTTTCGAAAATTACATAAACACCCCAACTAGTTTTATAATTTTCATTTTTAACTTAATACTTGATTTAAGTTACCAAATCAATTACTTATTTTTTTTCCAACTTGGTCAAACACCATATATGGTCAAAGTTGACCCTCCAAACACTCCTTTGACCAACATTTACCAGTAATTACGAAAATACCCCTATTATCTCTCTAGTTTTACATTTAAGTGTTTAAACTTTATAAAAATTACATTTTATGTTCTTAAAATTCCTAAATAGCCCCCATTCGGTTTAATTTATTGTTTAGCACCCTAAACTTTATTTATTTATGGTTTGACCCACTTGGCAAGTCTTATGTTCATTTTAACAATTATAAAGTTTATAAAACCATAATATAACTTTATATTTAATTTATGTTACACCTAAATTCATCATTATTCATCCAAAATGTTCCTAGGTAAATATGTTCACTAAAATTACATCTTCGCACCAGAAACATGTTTAATTCATTTAACCATCCATAAACTTAATAATTTAACATTTAAAGCTTTAAATAACTATATTAAATTGGCCTAAACACATGGCCTTCAACATAACATAAACTTAACTTTAAAATGGCATTAAAATCTCCATAAACTATAGGTTATACATGGCTTGCTACAGATTTTTCATTTAACTTATAAAAATCATTTTTCTTTCATTTTTATCTTATAAACTTGACTTTAATAAGTCATTACCACCTAGATTCACTAATCAAACATATAACCATAATTTTATAAACATTTTCAAGGATTAAACAGAACCTATATACATGCACATTCTCAGCCATATTTTAATTTACAAGACAATACACTTTAAAGCTTTAAAAGTGTTTTAGGAGTTCTTACCTTGTTTTAAACACCAAGAACTCCAAACACCTCTTGTATAAGTTCGGCCCTATATGTATATATACTGTAGGTTAGTTTTTATTTCATGACCTAGCTTAAATAACATCATACTACCTCAAGATCTTAAATGAACATTTTACCTCTTAAGTTTGGTTTTCTTTTTGGGATGATGTCCCTACTGCCTCCACACTCCATGGGGGGGGGGGGGTTCCAAGAGCCATTCAGTCAGAATAAACACAAGGATGAAGGCTTTAGTTAGTGACTTCTCCAAATGACAAGTTTAAGGAGTTTTTAAGGCATAATCAAAGATAGATTTTACCTTGAAGTGTTGGGAGGTCTAGGTGTGGTTCTCGGCCACCTAATACAGTAGTAATAACTTTAGTTTCTGTAGGAAAAAGGATGGAAGAGATTAAGGCTTGAAAAGCCATGGAAATCCATGATTTTTCCTTGATTTGGAGCCCTTTTTAGATGGGTTTTGGAGCAGCTCTTTGGCTAAATGAAGAGGGCTGGAAACAACCTTCAAATGAGTGTCAAAATTTGTATAAAAATATGTAGGTAACAGATCATTCTCGGACTTAACATTGAAGAGAGGTAAAAAGGTGTTTTAAGGCATTTTCCTTACCTTAAGGTTCTAAAGGGGTTCCCCTAGCCTTTGGTTGGTCTTTGACGTGGATTGGGTCCTACAAGGGTGTGTTGGTGCCTTAGATACAGTAAGAAGGATTAAATTCGGCCATATACCCAAATAGAAGAAGGAAAATGTCTTAGAGCACATTTTTCTTACCTTCACTTACCAATCTGATTATCTTGAGTTTAAACCCTTCAATGGCCCATACTCTCTTATAAAATCATTTAGAATGATAGAGGATGAGTGGCTGGTGATTTTGGTGCAAGAAAATTGAATTTTGGAGGTGAAATGAGCCTTACAACTCCATTAGAGCTTAATGTGTGTTAATGGAGGTTGAAGATGGTGAAGGAGAAGGATGAGCTCGGTTTAGAGAGGGATAAGAGACTGAGAGTATGGGCAAAGAGGATGGGGATGGCTGACTTGGGTATTAGTATAGGAAAAAGCTTCCTTAGGTAATTTAGGTGTGTAAGAGATATTTGTCTCTTTTGTTGCTTTCTTCTTAATTTATTTGTCTTCTAATGTCATGGTGTGATTTCCATGTTCCCTTACCAGCCTATACTGCCATGGGGTGCAAACATTTTTGGAAGATTTTTATCTTGTGTGAGGGAATGAAAGAAATTGTCTTATGTGAGGTGAGTTGTATTTTAATGTTTTCTTTTGTGTTGAAATTATCTTCCAATGTGTAATGTCTGATTTTTGTGTCTCCTTGGCAGTCTGTATGTCTGAGATAATGTAGGAATGTTGGAAGATATTCAGCTTGTGTGAGAGAGATGGGAGGAAGAGTGTGAGAAATGAGCTTTTACTTTTTTCCTCTTTGGGACATGCCTTGTCATCTTTGTCTTTTGTCCCTTGTAGATTAATTCTCTTTAGACTACAGCTTGTAGCCGTCCACACACTTGGGGGGGGGGGGACCATTTACAATGCTAACTTAATATTACAACCTTATGTTTGTACATTTGTGACTTAATTTACGTGTTAGGTGGTAATATGTGTTATTATGGTATTAAGGTGTGTATATAGGTGGTTGTTGTGTTTAATAATTTGTTTGTCTATATAAAATGTTTTATATATATTAATGAGTGATATTTATGATATTTAGTACATGCACTAATGTGTTACATGTAGCATTGACTTTAGGAGTTGATTTCTCCTTAATAGTGTTCTCTCTTTGATTAGAGATTTAATATATAGTTTGGTGTCCATTTTGGACTATATGCTTAAACACTAATGTTTATAATGAGTATTACTCATTAGATGAATATTTGGTAATTATAACCTTCATTTGATTTAATTCCTTATTAATCAAGGTAATTAATGTTTGGGGCCAACATGAAGGAGAACTTTCGGCCTATAAGTGTAATCGGATGTATTTACAAAGTGATCTCGAAGGTGTTGGCAATAAGGTTAAGTCCGGTGATGAATTAACTAGTTGGAGATACACAAACGACATTTATAAAAGGAAGACATATTGGAGGGCCCATTAATAGCAAATTAAGTCATCAGTTGGCTGAAGAATCGAAGAAGAAAAGGTGTTATTTTTAACATTGATTTCCGCAAGGCTTATGACTGTATTAGCTGGAAATTCGTGATGAAAATGTTGGAGATATATCAGTTTCCACCCACTTGGAGGGGGTGAATTAGAAACTGCATTACAACTCCACGAATCGTAGTTCTTGTAAATGGCTCTCTAACCCCTTTCAAGCCGAGAAGGGGACTTAGGCAAGGTGATCCCCTATCTATGTAGCTGTTTATTCTAGTGGTTGTAGCATTAAATTGGCTCCTCAGATTGGTGACATGAAAGGAATCGTTGCAATGAAATAAGAATATCCCATTTGCAATTCACCCATGATACAATCATCTTTTGTCATGCGGATGAAGGGGAACTCCAAATGATAAAGTGGATTGTGGCCATTTTTGCTGACATGTCCGGTAGGTGAGCTCCAAATCAACTGGAACAAGTCAGTATGTTTCAAGGTTAACTTAGATGATGAAGACAAGTGAAGCACACTTGGTTGTCTGGTAGATGAGCTACCAACAACATATCTCGTGTTACCCTTGGGTGTAAATCCCCGCAGATTGGAGACCTGGCTTCCTGTGATAAACAAAGTTGAAGCAAGACTTAGCTGTTGGAAAGTGCCTTCGTTATCCAGAGCGGGTAGACTTGTTCTCATCCGTCAGTACTGGGTAGCATCCTGGTTTACTATATGAGCCTGTTTAAGATGCCAAAGAAGGTGATTGACAAAATCAACTCGATACAACAACTTTCCTTATAGAGCCATAGTACTGAAAAGGGATATCATTGATGAAATGGTGCAACACTACGAAGTCAAGACACTATGGTGGTGTGGGTGTTAGTATTTCGAGACAAAAAAATGCAGCTCTAATGTTTAAGTGGTGGTGGAAGTTTACGATGGATGGAGATTGGTTATGGAAGAAAGTGGTAGCCTCTGTGTATGGGTAAGACATCCGCCTGCCCATCCTTAATGAAGCCCGGGCCAATTCAGGTAACAAAGGTCTATGGAAGTCAATAGTTTCCATAAGTATGTGGAAAACAACGATCAAGAAGTCCCTGATTATGTACTTGTAGTGGATTGTAGGCAATGACGAAAGAAAAAGGTTTAGGCTAGACCCTTGGTTAAGTACGTTCACTTTCCGTTGTAATTTCCCTCATTTATTTTCAATTAGAAACTGCTACGATACGTGAGGTTGGCGTATGGGCTGGAGCGGAATTTCAATGGTGCCTAAGATGAAGAAGAGAAATGTTTGTGTATGAAGCAGAGGAGGTTGATCACTTGATGACATTAATAAACCTCTGTAATCTAAGTGTGTCTAGAAGAGAAGATAGACTAGTGTGGTCAGCTAGTAAGGATGGGAAATATACAATAGAAAATTTCTACAATGAAGTCATGAGGAAGGAATATGAAAATCATGTGAGTTGACATAAATATTTTTGGATTAGATATGCCCCCCATGAGTCGAACTAATGTCGTGGTTACTGCTGCAAAAGAAACTAGCAACGAAGGATAGAATGCTGGGGATGAACCTCATCACTTTGGCTGGTATGAATGCCCACTGTGCAGAGGGACCGTAGAAACTACTAAAGATCTGTTTATCAGATGCAAGGAGACTAAAAAATTCTAGAACCAAATGTTATCTAGTGGGGTATGAGTTTTTCAGCGTGAATAAGCTTCTTTAGTCACTTCAGGGACTGATTTTTCATAACTCGATCAAGCCTGTAATGTGGTGCGATAAAGGCTTAGCCAACTGCTGGTATGCTAAATGTGATCCTAGACCCTTTAGGCCACTTAGATTGATAGTCATCTTGCTTAACATAAGATTCGTTTCATGCTGTTCCGTTTACATGCTTATAAAATACTGTAAATGCGGAATTAAAAATACAACAAGCAGTTAATTATCCACACAACAATTCATAATAATCATATCATTAGCAAGATATCAACCAATGTAGTTAGTAAGGATCACCAGTTAGTTGTAACTGAAATAAACTCACTTGTTCCATTTCCATCATACGAAGCCTCGCTTCCAACAAACCTCACATAATCATACGGGTGTCATATTAAGGATAATTTCCCGTTTAGCCTCACACATTTACAATTTGGACAATAGTCCTATGCCATACTACCAGTGGGTAGATGGGCTTACTTATCTACAGTGGTAGATGTCGATTCGACCGAAGCCATGGTGCCAACAGCAGCACATTCTGACTAACGATCGTATCCGGCTCGTTAGATTAACAAGAGTACACCCTAACCGGGTACGAAAACTCTAGTGATCACTATACGCAACCTACTGGAACGAATGCAGCCCAGGATTTACTAAACAATGTATCATTAATTATTACACTCTCATTGGTTAGTGTATTTTAATTACTCTCCTAGAGATTAATCTTGTTTTTGGAGAACACATTCATTGGATGCCCATAGGGTCTTACACACGTATACCTAGAAGTCTGCTAGGTGCTGTTTACAGGTAGAGTCATCGCTCTAGAGACGGTTAATACTGGGTCTCTATACTAAGTTCCTTACTTAGTGTTTTAGAAGTAGTTTACACTCATAGGTTAATACTCGGAGTCCCTCCTAATCATTCACATACAAGTTAGGTGATAATTAATATCACTTGTCCGATCGATGTTCGCGCACAGTTAATAAACGCTTTGGCGGTCGAAATACGTAAACACATACAATACATGCATAACACAAATATCACTCTTAAACAGATAAATCACAGAATGTCCGGACCCAAGGAAACCCTCAAGACGTTCAGACCACACATTCACATACCGTACACCGACAAACAACGCTAGCATGAAGGTTCATGCTTATCCACTAGTGCTCCTGAGCACGTATCTAGCAATCTGTATCTTTGTAATATATTACTCTAATATCAGTGTCTATATCACGAGTCTGCTTAACCATTCTAGAATAAGTTCTAGTCATTATCCCATAGTTAACGCCTTAGTCGGTTGTTTGTTTAACTCGGGTTTGTTATTAATTCTCGGGATTTCGGTTTTATGACATACTGCAGTTTATGTTTACGTAATATTCGATACTGTAATCATACTTAGTACGTAGGAATTATTTTCTTAATACCCATGCATTATCGAGGTTAATTGTCTTGCATGTTTAAGTACACACACTTATGTGCATGCATGGCTAATTATATACATTTATTTATGCGTGCATATAATATGGTTTATTACCATGTCTCATTAGGCCAAGTTATATCTTCACTTACAATTATATAATATCTTGTGTGTGTTGGTCAATGAATCTACTTGGCCAAGTTGTGTTGATTGGTCAACGTAGTTTGACTTGGTCAATGTTTCAAGTCAACATTTCATAATAGTCGATATTTATTTATCAAAGTATACTACATTACATTATAATACTTATAATTATATTCCTAACACATAGTTCTCTCCACATTAATCTTTTATGGTTTCTTATTCACATTACATGCTTACCTTGTATTATAAATTCATAATATATGAATTATAAAGTTTCCCCATAACGAATTAATTATTTATTCTATGTGAGACACACTTGTATTTATTTGTGTTATCTATTCACAAATCTTTTACCAAGGATTCACCTTAATGTTTTCTTTCATACTTAAAACCCTTAACAAACTTAGGGGGAATCCTTCTTAGGGGGAATCTCTCAATTTTTGAATTGCCAAGTACATACAAGTGTATAGGTTGCCATCATCAAAAAGGGGGAAATTGTTAAGACAAGATCCTTTAGTTTTGATGATAACAAACCTTGTATTGTCTATCTAATACGTTTGTCGAAATTCCTGATTCAGATAGACATGTGAATAAGTGGCTTAGCACGCAAGGGTGCAAGCGCACTTAGGTCATGAGTGGCTTAGCACGCAAGGTTGCAAGCACGCTCAATCCACGACATGTGCCCAACCAGTCGGGCACCTGTCTGCGAGAGCTCTGTAGAACTTCTAGCACAGACAACCAGCCAGACACCGCACGAAGATATCTCTCATGCTTAAAGATTAAAATCAAAGATAGAAGACTGCAAGGGATCGACACATTCAGATAAAACACATACATCCACTTAGGCAACTTGTTCACGACAAGCTGAAGACAAAAGGAGAAGTTCATTAATGCAGAAGATAACAAAGCTATAAATGAACATCATTACATAGCCTTAATGAATTTAGAAGAGGGCATTTATGAGCATTTAATGAACCATACAGAATCAGGCAAGTGGGGCACACAAGTGGTGATCGACCTATCAAAAGGGCTGCCGCCAACTTGACCAACCATAAGGTGACACGTGGTTCAAGCCTCCAGATCAAGTTGAAGAATCTCTGCAAGTCTAGTGTGGCTGTTATGTAAATAATCGAAGTTATAGTCGACTCCTAGAAGTCTAAGGATTAATAGGACAGTAGTTACATCCTAACAACCATGTATATATACTTGCATTTATTCTATATGTAAGTAAGCCTGCACTTAGGAGTGTGTGTAAGTGCTAGAGAGTGGGTGAGCTAGATAGGAATGGGTTAGAGTATCAATACGTTGGATATTTGATAGAATGACAGGTCGGGGAACGGTCAGTGAACCGTAGGCCGATAGTCAGGAGAGTGCTGACGACTTTATGGGTAAAGTCGAAACTGTCCCGGGAGTCCGTGTGTGGGGCAAGAAGGTTGAGTGAATTTCGTGTGTGTAAATTCTCAATCAAAATGTGTTTTCCAGTTTAAGTTTATCTCTCGTCCTTTCCTAAACTATCAAGTTTTATTAGAGTCCACGATACGTCCACGACAGGTCGGGGACGCATCAGGAGTGCTTGTTGGTTTCAAATCCGTGTTCTAATATATGTCTAAAATAATATATATTCTAATAGGAAAAAAGTTTAAAATATTTATTTGTATAATTAATATGAAATAAGAGAACCTTGCCAAGAAGACATTTTGAATGTTTACTACTTATTTTATATTTTATGTCTATTGTCAAAAACTTTAATGCACTATTTTAGTTTTTATTTCTTATTATTATTTGGGTTGGAATGTTATTTGTTGACAAATATTTTATTTTGTTACCTAATTCCTCTACTTGTAGATTGGTGAAGATCTTACAAGGTAGTTTTTATATAGTTTTGTTTTAAGAATCATTTATTGCTGATGAACTTGTATATTATACTTTGATGATAATTTTATTAAAATATTGAATCATTTAGTGATGAGTGAAAAAACAAATTTCCCATGTAGATGATGAAGACTTTGGACTTGATTTATTATCATGTTATTTTGTTTATGGATTAAATAATGAAATTTGAAAACTTTAGTGACATTATTTTGATTTCACAAATGCACTATCTTATTTGTGATAGTTAAAGAGTATATTTTTATTGAAAAATGAAATATCTTTTATTAAATTGGACTTAGAATATTTAAGTTAAGTTGTATAAACATATGATTACAATAGAATTATGTTTTCCTAGTTTTTGTAGGATCGTACGATCCTACGATTCGATCCAACGATCCGATCCTAGGGGTCTTTGTCGATCCTACCCTAGGATCGCGATCCTAAGAACATTGGAGTCCTTCATGCTTCTTAGTTTGTACAGACTCTGTTGTGTTTTGTGTACGAGATTCTTTCTTTGTGTTTTGTCGAGGGCGAGTGACTCTGTCGAGGTGATTGACTATCTCAGCAACATCTTCATGTTCCAACAGTTTCCCCCTTGTTGCTGATGATAGCAAACCTTCGTGAATCCCGATTGAGTTGATTGAGGAAATCCTGAAAACAAAAACACAAAGAGCAGGGGGAACCGACCCTGTCGAAGTTCCCCCTTAAGCAAAGCAGATAGGATAGCAGTCAAGTGACTCCGTTGTGGTTCCTCCTTAATCGTTTAAAAACTTCAAGCAAGTAGAGGCATAAAAGAACAAAAACAGAGTAATCACAGAATCAAAGTAACTAGCAGCAGAAATTTTAAAGGCAGTTCAAAAAACAACTAGAGAAGCCCATACACCAGATGGGATTCATCGCTTCCCCCTTTTGCTTTCATCAGAGGGAAGCCTTGCAGTTAGAGAGAGTCAGTTGCAGTATTCATGAACAATCCAAAAATAGTGTTTAGAACTTACAAACAACCTAAGTTCTAGCACTACACACACACACGGGGTAATCTAGAGATCGGGGTTGGGGCTAACTGTGGCGGAAAGGTCAAGGAGAGCTTCCTGCATTAAAGTCACAGCCGTCTTAAGCCAAGTGAGTCTCTCCAGCATCCTTGAGGTGCTCTAGGCCAACTCTCCCGCCTAAGTGATGAGTAGGTCGACCTTCTCCAGAAGTTGAAGGAGTCTATCTAGATCGGCCGTCTCTTGTGGAGTGGAGGTAGTAGGTGTAACCGGAGTGGTCGAAAGAGGCAGCAGTTGTCGATGGAGGTGAGCCTGTTCAGATAGCGGAGGTTGATGGTGTCTATTTCCTCGATGGACTATGGCGTCGATTGCCCCAGTGGTACCTGAATGTTTTTAAACATCCTAGGAAGCCAGAAGACATAGCCTAGGGAGTGCTTGGGGGTATCGAATAAGTGGGCCAGATGATTTAGAATTAAGAAGGCCAAATTGAGAGGGTGATGATTCAGGATGCAGTACATGATGGACAAATCGAGAGAGTTTACCAACTGGTTATCTTATTTTCAGGGGACAATGTTTTTAATGACAAGAATGTGAAGGAGTTGGTGGAGAATGGAAAGATCACCTCTTGGAATCAGAGACCTCACTTTTCTTTTTGAAGAGAAAAAGCGATAGATTTTATTATGTGGGACTCGGGCTATGTCAGGAAGGACTCCTCTGTCATAAAACTTTAGACCAGTGTGAGGGACTCCAGAACTTCAGATAGTTTTGAAAGATCAAAGAATATAGCCGTGGAATTAACAAAAGACTGTGCCGCACCATTCAAATAACAAGATTTTGATTGAATCGAGGGACTCTTGCAAGAACCACTCAGAAACTTCCGAAAATAAGTGTGTCCAACCCTGAGCCTCTAGCATTTTGACAAGATCTTCAAGATGAGTGGAAAGTGCCCAAGAGAAGTCTGGGAATTTACCCTTAACAAAATTGCGATCCGTAGCAGGATCGAAGAGCATGTAGCGTTGAGAAAAAGGGTTTATCTTGGCACTACGACGTTGTGGCTTTGGAGGCTTCTAAGACTTGGTCGAAGTAGCACTGGTGGAGGTGTCATGACTTACAGCTGGCGCCGTTGCTTGTTCTTGAACTGGGGAGGACTCACCGGTGGCAGAGGAGACTGTGGGTGACAATGCAGGCGAGGGTTTATGGCTAGAGCGTAGGACACGTTTGACTGTAGGCCGTTGGGCTGTGGATTTTCATTTTCGGGGTTTAGGTTTAGGGGATTCTGGTGGAGTTGGGGTTACGTATTTTTTGGGGGATTGTTGGGGGGAGTGTGTGGGTTCTTTAGCAGGTTTGTCTGGGTTAGGGTTTGGCTGTTCTGGTGGCGGGGTGATGATGGTGGTTTGGCTGGTAGTGGAATGGTTTTGATTGGGGTTATTTCCTCGGCGTCGGTCTCAATGACCTCCGTCTGGACGGCGGAAAGAAGGGTTGGTTGCGGGGAAGGGGTGCGGGTGGATTGCGGTGGTGTGCCAGTTTTTGTGGGAGAAGGGGTGTTTTCAGTGGTGGTGGTTTGTTGCGGTGTAACCATGGACTGTAGGTAGGCTTGCAGGCAAATTGAATCTTGGAAGATTTCGGCTTGGATGGTGATGCCATTGAAGTTAATTCCGGACATGGTAATTAATTGGGTGAGTGTAGTGGAAAGAGGAAGCGGGAAGAACTAGGGAGTGGTGAAGCTAGTAATAGGCTAAGTGGGTCGACAAAAGTGGCAGAGGTTTTCGGTTGCGTGTGTCAGAGATTATGGTTGGGTGTGAGGGATCAACAGTGGGGATTTCACAGAGCGGGTAAGGATCGCTGACGTGTGTGTATAGTGACAGAAGTATAAAAATGTGCAAGCATAACACAGTTCATAGAATTATTCACAAACATGGACTGACTAAATGCAACTTAAAGGATAACCTGCTGACGATTGCGTCAGGAGAAAGGAGATGGGACCGCCTAGGTGGACGGAGTCAATCCAATTGCAGATCGAAGAGCCTCAAACCGTGCTGTAGGTAAAGGTTTAGTAAAAATATCTACAAGTTGATCTTCTGTAGGGAAAAGTCAAGTTGGATTAGCTTTTTCTTGAAGCAGTCTTTCAAGAAGTGGAAGCGAATTTCAATATGTTTGGTTCTTGAATGTTGGACTAGGTTTTCATAGATTTTAAATACACTTTTGTTATCAAAGTCAAGTTGGATTAGCTTTTTCTCGAAGCAGTCTTTCAAGAAGTGGAAGCGAATTTCAATATGTTTGGTTCTTGAATGTTGGACTAGGTTTTCATAGATTTTAAATACACTTTTGTTATCACAAAAAATACCAATTTGATCTCAACAAAATTTTGCTTTGTAGAGGACCAAGAGACTAAGCATAGACCAAGGAATTGTGCATTGCCAGATGTACTCTTTCGATTATGGAGGGAATCTATCCAGTCAGACCGCCTTGAGATGAGACTATCTGGGTGCTGCTTGAAGGTGAGCACATAGACAGACTTGGTCGTCAGAAATGATGGCATTTAGACACTTCTTGTACAGATTTCCTTCTTTACGTCCCGTGGCTTCTAGAGATTTTGTACGTTCATCAAAAACTTTACAATTGACAGATGAGAAAAGTACTAAATTGAAACTTTCACAAATTTTAAAAATGCTTAACAGACTATGTTGAAGTCTAGTGACCAGATGGACTTCATCTACCTTAAATTTGGAGGGGTTTCTGACGGATCCAACTCCCACGATTTTACATTGATTGTTGTTACCAAAGGTAACCTAACCTCCTTTGTAGGATGAAAGTGAATTGAATTGATTGGGATCTCCTGTCATGTAACGAGAACATCCACTATCTAAATGAAATACCCCAAACCTAAGTATGTTAAGTAAACATCAATATATGATGTAGTAAGGCTAAAATATGCCTTAGAGAGATTGGTAGACAATTTAAACCAAGGAAAACACAAGAAAATGCCTTAAGGGCAATTTGGGCAAAAACATGCTCTAAGCTTGGAGAGACTTGGGTGAGCACCCAAATATCATTATAAGACCTTAGTAATATCCTAATGGTCATTTTAAACCAATTACCAAAGAAAACCAAGCTTGAAAACAAGTTAAAACACAAAATGTGCTTTAAGGAGTCTTAAAGCACATTTTTGAGAAATTGTCTTAGAATTGAGTTTTGAGTGGCTAAATGCCCATGATTACATCTTAATCAACATGTGTACTAATTAGTATCACATTAGGAAGCCTAAATCAATGGGAAACCAAAAATTTCACGAATATGTGCACTAATTAGTGAATAGTGCCAAATAGTGACTAGTTTAAGTTTTAATCAACATAAGCTAATTAGTTGGTCAACAAAGACCATGACTAGCCTTATTTAAGAGGGGGCCGGTTTTCTAAGGGATGAGTCACCCAAGACTTCATCAAATAAGAAAGGATAAAGAAGAGTAAAGTAAAAGGAGTTACTATTTGCTTTTATAAAGCAAATATCTTATATTAGCCTACCTTTCTTCTTCTCTCTCTTCATTCCTCCTCTTCACGGTTTTCTTCACCTCCTCTCTTCTCCATTCACGTAAGAGAAGCCTCCATTGTTGCTTCACCTTGCTTTGTCCATAACTTGCTCATTTTAGCTCCAAATCAAAAACTAAACACATATTATTCTTAGTTAGCTCAAGCTCTAGCTTTCTATCTTTTCAAATCATTCAAAGCTCCAATTCGGTGCCAAGAGAAAACTCCATTGATGGAGGAAAATCAAGTTTGAAGAGTTCATTAGCTTCTCCACTCTCTTAAGGTAAGGAAAATGTAAGAAAAATCATGTTTCCATCACTTCCTCACCATGACCGAAAATTACCTTCTCATGGAGCCTTGTTTTATCCATTGTTCTAGCTTGATTCTATTCTCCAAGGGCTAGAGGAGGTCCTTCTTGATTCATATCCAAGCCTATCTTAAGACTCCAAGGTAAAACATTCATTTCAATACCTTAGAACACATTTTTTAACCTAGGGTTTACTCCTTAAGGGTAATGTATTATTTAGCACTCATGAGAGCCAATGTATATTGATTAGAACATTGGCAAAGA
Organism: Limonium bicolor; assembly: GCA_023374045.1. Taxonomy (NCBI): domain Eukaryota; kingdom Viridiplantae; phylum Streptophyta; class Magnoliopsida; order Caryophyllales; family Plumbaginaceae; genus Limonium; species Limonium bicolor. The sequence continues at coordinate 101,264,717 of CM041782.1, forward strand.
GAATTTAAATGGTGGCCGAAATTTCCAAAGGAAGAAGCCTAAGGAGGAAGTTGAGAGGAACTTGAGAAAAACAAGGTAAAATGCTTACCTAATGGTGGTTTAAGTTTTAAGGGGTGGTATTTTAATGAGTACTGATGTAGCTTAAAGCATACATTAAGTAATGGGTTATATAACCTATGAAAAAGAATTTAAACAAGCTTATGAACTTGTGACTAAGGTGCCAATGGGAATGAGTTAGAAATATAAGTTTAAGAGGGATTTTAAGAGCATTAAAACTACTATGATATTGATGGGTGTATTTGTAGGTTGAAAGCTTATATATGTGGGAAATTCAGTGTTTAAGTTTTAGTCATTTAAGGGCCTAAGAGCCATGTCATTTAAGAGCCTTAGTGCTATGCAATTTAAGATTATTGCACTATATTGAGTTTGTTGTGAATGAGTTGATTTGGGTGAGAAAATAAGATGAGAAAGGACTTGGTGTGTGTGAGATTATTGTGTGAGAAAAACAATGAATTTGGGCATGAGAATATACTAGAGGAGCTATGGCAAAATTTGAGTAGAAAACTAAGTGTTTAGGTGGTGGTGGTGAGTTGATATGACCTAGGATTCACTAGGAGTCATTAGAAGGAACTAGAGTGGAAATGAGTTAATTAAGGAGTTCTTAAGGTTTAGAATGGCCTAGAGTTGTCTAGGAGGAATTAGAGGCTAGGTGGGTGTATTAAACACACCAAAATCATGTGATGAGGAATGCTAAGACTTGAGCAAAGATTTGGATGGAAAGGTGTATAATGCTTTAAGGTGATTTAGGTATGAACTAGAGAATAAAACAATGAGGAGTTTGGATAGCTGGTGTAAGTGTGATGATGCTAGTAGTGGACTAATGAGGTTTAGTTAGATGGTAATGAGTGGACTTAGGTGATGGAAGAGAAAGGTGTGGGAGAATGTTGTCAAATGTCAAGGAAAATGACTAGGAATGTAAAAGAGTGTATGATCATGAGAATGGTGAGTAAGTGAGTAAAAGGAGATGGAAATGTCCAAGGAGGGTGTAGGATAGTTAAGGTAAAGAAGAACAAGGTTAAGGTGCTAAGAAGATGGGGAGAAATGCATAGGTAAGTTCATGAGTTTAGGTTGATGAGTAGAAAAAGGAAAAGAAAGGAATTGTGTATGGACATGCAAGATAACCTTGGAAGGTTTGGCAAGCAAAGAGGGGATGCAATAATGCTTAGGGAGAAGTTACATTGATTGGGAAGGAAACACTTTGGATGGTTAGAGTTTTAGACAAAAATAACATGTTGGAAAAATAAGGAAATAAGTAACAAGTGTTAGAAATTTTTGTAAGGACTGAGAAAATGGTTAAGGAGGTTTTAAAGGATGTTCTAAGGTGAGTTTAAGTGCCTATATGGTATTAAGACATAATGGGACACTTGTGGAAGAGTTGGGCATTTTTGCAAGAAAGGAGATAAGTGTTTAAGGGTGGAAGATGAATATTCTGGCCTGTCTGAACTTCCGTCCGAATTTGGAAGCTCGGACATGCCCTGTTGCGATTAAAATTTTTGAGTCTCGACTAGAGTCCGAACTACCGTCCGGACTTAGATGTTCGGACACTTGGAATTCTTCCTTTGATTTTTCCTCGACCCATGTCCGAACTTAGGGAAGTTCGGACACATGTTCGGACACACGTCTGGTTGCACCCTTTTGAGTCTCGACTTGCATCCGAACTTGGTAAGCTCGGACACAAGTTCGGACGCGGTGCTGTTTTGACCAAAAACTTTGTTTAAGGTTAGGAAATGATATCCAATGGTGGGGATTGATATGTAATGATGATATAAGGTTGTTTAAGACATGTTTGGTGGGTAACAATGATAATTAAGTGGGTGAATAAGTATAAGTTATGAGGAGAAGTGATTCACTTAAGATTAAGTTTATAAGAACTTAAGTGGTGTTAGATGGGGATCATTAGTGACTAAGTGAGTTAAGTAAGTTAGCTTTATTGGAAAAGTAATTAACAACCTAAAATTGAATGAATGTTTTAGGGTTTGAGAATTTGGACTCCAGAGAAGAGTAAGCAATCGAACGACCAACGGTGAACGGTACAGTTCTTCTTGTGACCTGCTTGCTAACGAGGTGTCCCTCGGCTTGTGTGCTATTTGTTTTTGTGTGCTCACTAAACAAGATAAAGCATGCAACCGGAACATTATGTTTATTGTATTGTTGTGTGATGTTTGAAAACTAACACAACATACCGTGAGAACTTACTAACCAACGTTTAGTAAGGAATTGAGTGAGACTAAGGAACGCTCCCTAATATTAGTTTGTTATAAACCGAAAGAGGTTAACCAACAAATATTGTCTTGAGACTTCTACTAACTGGAACTTAAGGGGGGAGTGAGGAACCCGGGACTGACTCCGGTCATGCATGCTAAGGAAAAAGGGGGTCGTTATCTATAGCAGATCCGACTTCCGCTTAAGGACTTGTCTTCGGACTTGTAGCCTAGGGTCGGTTGCCGGCTCAGCTACATTGGACATACAGTCCAAGGTAGGTGGCATTAAGATGGTGCGGTAGGATCACCTAAATCCTAAATTATAAGATAAGTTGTTTATTCAACCAATGGAGTTAATAGCTCATTGGCTAGGGTTTCTTTTGACCCGACAAAAATAAACATTGAGATAAGATACAATCATTTCTATTTAAAGAGTGGTTTGTATTCTAAGATTAAGATAAGGTTTGAGATAAGTTGCAACCATTCCTTTTTAAAGGATGGTTGTATTATAAGACTGAGATAAGCTACTTCCATTCCTTTTTAAAGGATGGTTGTTTTCTAAGACTAAGATAAGACTAAGATTGAGGTACGATAAGGATGGACTAAGATTAAGAGGAAACATAACTTAAGGAGTTAAATAATTAACTCTCTAATTAAGGGAACGCATTTAAGTCGTTCATTGTGTTTGAACTTTGATTGTTCATTATTGGTTTGTTGTTTATTGCACATTCCATTAGGTTGTGCATCTAATCAACCTCCATGCTATCGACAATTAGTCGTCGTAGCCACGTTAGCTTGGGGACCATGAGAGGATCGTACCAGCATTCGTGCTGACCCCCTTTGGGGGCTGTTTTTATTACACAGGTGAACGTCAGGAGGCGGCCATCGCAAGAGTAAGAAGGGGTACAAGCGTTATGAGTTAAGTGTGGCCTACGAGTTGTGCATGTACACTCGTATGGCAATTTGAGTTAGTAAAGTGTATAGGTTGTGAGGGGTTTGTAAGAAGGATATGTATTGGGTTAAGATTTGTATGTACTAATGTTCGGTATATTCTGTAGTCAGACCGTGGCAAGGTCCTGGAATGTATTTGAATCCGCTGCAGAGTTGTATATATGGTGATAAGTTTGTGATAACCACGATTGGATCGAGATGGGATGTTACACTAAATACCTGAATTCCTCATTCACCTTCATCTACAAAACAATCGATCATTTGTTAGTTTTGGGAACCCAGATGTACTTGGGTTCCCTTTTCGAACCAGATTGTTTTAAGTTTTCTCTAGCTTCAAGAATTAATCTGACTCGTTTGAGATTAAACGAAAGATCTCTATTCTATTTATCACAAGCAATGTCCTGATGTCCAAGACTCCCGCAGTAATCGCAAATCTTAGTGGGAGGAAGGTTGATGTATTTTTGCTGTCCTTTCCACCAAGAATCAAATTTTTCTTTTTGTTGCTAGCGCATGGGTTCGTTGTTGGATTTGGACATATTTTTAGAGGTATCGAATTTACCTTTGTGCCACTTGGGCTTGGATTGAGTGGATTGAACTCCAGATTGTAGATTAACAATCTCTTCAGAGAGTTGTTCTACTTTCTTTCGAAGATCATCGCGTTCTGGACTAACTTCCTTGATTTTAGAGTTGGCAAACTCAGGTAATTCGGAGGGAGTGACTTGTTTGATAAAATTGACTGGTTTGAGAGAGAGGGTGTGCTCCTTTTGTTTCAGCTGTTGAGTGAGTTATTTGACAGAAGAGCTTAAGGAGATGACTTTGGACTCAGAACTGTTCAACTCATTTTGAAGGGCATAACATTTGTCATCAAAAATAGTGAGATCATGTTTGAGAGAGTTAATCTGAGTGAGCGACTCCTCTTGTTCCCTTTGATTGGATTCAGTAAGACTCTTGGTTTTGTCGAGCTCCTTTTTAAGGGAGTCAACACGACGCCGAGAGTCTTGCAGATCCAATCTAAGTGAGTAGGAAATAGTCTTATGCTCCTCAGCTTCATTTCTCAGAGCATACATAAGACTTTTTGAGATCTCAAGTTCCTCAATTAACTGAAGATTTTTCTGTTAAGATCAGCTTTAAGAGAGTTAGTTTCAGAAACCATTTTAGCAATCAAAGTCATAAATCCCATATGAGATATACGATAAAGGTATGTCTCTAAATGAGATCTCGTTACCTTGTTGTAGGGAATCATGGAATGAGTCTGGTCATGTGCCATGTCTTCTTGATGGGAATGTCAGCTAAACGAGGCTTTGATACCACATGTAGGATCGGACAGCTGACTCAAACCAACTCAAGGTGTGAGTCTGTGAGATGGTTTGACTCAATCGAACTAAGTATGCGGAAGCACTGATGATGTGGAAACACTCAGTCGAATTAAGTACACGGAAACAGTTACTCAAACTCAAAAGACTCAAAGGAAGTAATTAGAAGAATACTCGAAAGATAGAAAGACTTAACCGAACTCAACATGATACACAATATAAGTTATTTTATTTCCTAGTCAAAACAAAACAACTTATAATGCCCACTCAGTAGATGAGATCTACTTCGTGGTATTCACTCACTCACCCAATATGTAACACCCCTACTCTAAATTCCGGTTAAACTAGCGCGCCTAACATTAATATCATCCGGTTCGCAACGGTAATTAAAAGTCACCTACAAAATAAACCGGGTGTTACCCGCCGTCACTCGCCCATGCGAGTAACATAGCGTTACCAATTATCCAATCTACACTACCGCTGTGATGACAAAGATGTAATACAATCAAAATTACAAGCCGAATAAATTCCGAAAGAACGGTGAGCCATCTATCTATCCCAATACCATAATGTTCAAAAAACAATAAACGTAAGTAACCGTGTCGCATGTAGGCAGACTGTTGACTATCCCAAAATCCCACGCTCACGTCTGGATTTTATCTGCTTCAATCCTGAAAGTGGAGGCCGTATAGGCTCAGCCAAACGCTGAGTACGAACTATATAACCTTCATGAACCCTAAGACTACTCAACTTATTTAGCCCAATTGTTAACATGCTGTTCCAATTTCATGCTGTACCATTTTCATTTACTGTAACAGTATAACAATAATCATCACACATATAAGTTCATACAATCACCATGCAAATCCACAACAAGCAATAAGCAAGTACATAAACAACTTCAATTAACAGTGCGAGAATTACACTCTTTTGAACAATCCTGTTATGCTGCCTTGAGGCCTTCTTGTTTCGTTGTTCAGGGCTGAGAATATTTTCTTGAGTCATTTCGTAACTTTTACTGAATTTGTTCAATTAAGGTGGGTGTCATGTTAGGATAACCCGTATAAACTTCCTCTTCAGGAGCAGTCACTCTGATGCACTTTAACATTGCGGATGGTCAGGAGTTTGCAGAGGCTTGACAGCCGGAGCCATTGCACCAACAGCAATGCCCTCTGACCAACGACCGTATCCGGCTCGTTGGAGTTTCCATAGCGAGAGAACCATATCCGGTCGTTCCCTCTCTTCGGTGATCACCCATGCGCAACCATGTAGTCCGTGACTACCCTAGATTTTTCTTTATCTTAATTGTTTACTTAATTCCACCATATAATTCGGTCCGTGACCTTTACCTAAGATCTATGCTTAGGTTATGTAAAGTGTATTCTCTATGTAAGGACCTTTAAGGTCGTTAACTTTCGCCTAGACGTCGCCTAGGCTGTGTTCATCCGCAGGTTTATATAATAAGATCACAGTTATTTTCCTTTTACCATTTCCATATTACCATCCACAATCCGATCCGAGTTTTCGTATACAATTTCCAAATTGTAATCCGTCGCGTACAATAAAGATCATGAAACAATAAATATTTAAATCCACAACCACAACACATAGCAAACATATCACTCTTGTCATGCATACACACATACCAGAACGCAAGGAAGCCCTCAGGAACACTCGGACCATATAGAATGTACCTTACACCGATGAACAATGCTAGTGTGAAATTTCACGCTCGTCCTCTACTCACGTATAGCTCGTAGCTCGTAACTCCTAGCTCGTATCGCTGGAACATACCGCTAAGTATTAATTTACTATAATTCAACTGATTTGGTATATCGAATAACCACTAATCCCCTAGGTATTAACCCCGTGATTAATCTATCATCTTACTCGGGTTTTTGAATGTATTCGGGATTAGTTTAAAATATACTCTATTTATGTTACGAGTGGTGTGTAGTGTTAGTTCTCTACTTAGGATTTTGATCCACATAGTATCACATTTCTTCATGGCTATATATATATACATGTATATATCAATATAGTTTATTACTATATTTCATAATTGACCTCATGTATTATTAAATTTTTAACTCCCATTTAGATTATGAGTTGGTCAACTAGACCATCTTTGGTCAATTAAGTTGACTTGCTCAAATTGGCGTTGACTTTGTCAGTGTATCCAAGTCAACAAGTTTATATAATGCACAATATAACCCCTTGAATTATATAATTCATTCTTTATTCAATTATTTATATCCTTACTTTAGGTCTTTATATCCAAAGTCTTATAATCAAATCCCCCACTTTATATCATACTACACCTTAACTTATATGATTACCCAATCAAAATATATAATTATCCCCACTCCATATTTTTATATTCCAAGACCATATACTTAATGTTATATCATACATTATACCAAACTCCAAACTTTGGTAAGTTTCCAACATTAGCTTATAATTCCACTAGTTTCCAAATACTCGCATAATTTTATGTGGATTTAATTCCTTAACTTTGACTTCCCCAATAATTCCATTGGACTTTATATTGAATAGAACATTGTATAAACCTTCTCACCATATATTAGATGGCAGCCCCAACGCTGAGGAGAAGGGAAGGGACCAACCGAGATACAGAGAGAGAGAGAGACAGAGACAGAGAAGAGAGAGACACAGAGACAGATATATATAGAGAAATTAGAGATGAGATAGTAGATAGATATATATGATATATATATTATATAGATATATTATAATATATATATTAACATCCTATAATGTACATGATGCTAATCCCAAAGTATTAATGCCTTATAGTATATATATGTAATTGTAACAAACCTAACAACATTGATGTGTATAAAACTAGCTTGTTCTAAATACCTTGACCAAGGTATTAATATCTCATCCCTCAGTTTAATTTATATTTCCAAATGTATTGTTGAACCAAAGCTTCATTTTCAAACTCCCTAGCCAAAATACCACAACTTATTGTCATATCATTTTTACTAGCTTTATCCCTTAAGCTATAAGTTAATTTACTACAACTTATTATATGATTAAACTCAAATCTCTATTTCTTAAATTCATATTTCTATAATGACACCAACTTATATTAAACCTAAGCTTCAATATTACATATCGTCCTATTATAACTCACCAAATGAATTTATCACTTTCATAACCCATACTTAAAATGATTATAGTTTACTCGCCCACTTATTAAACTTGTTATTTAAATCAATAAGTCATATTTGTTATTTCATTTTTTTGGTTAACTTTTTAGGGTTTCCTTTAACTCTTCAATAACCAACCAGTTGTCGCTAAGACATTAGACTCATACATTTGAAACTCTATTTCCCTTTAGGTTCAGATTACCCATAACTCTAACTTACCGTGAGCTAACCCAAAACAGTATTGAGTTCACTAATCAAATATTAACTAATTTAGTGTGCTTCTATTTAGGTTTTAATTATATACCTCTCACTCCTAGGTGCTAACTTACACCGTTAACCATTTAGAGTTTTAACACACTAAGTTAACAATTTTCTTTCTTATAACAACTTATATTTGATTCACTTTATTATTATTATTATTATTATTATTATTATTTTAAAGATCATCAAAACGCTAATTTGTACACCATAACAACCACTAATCCTCACCAGATTTTTTCTAAATTCTTCAACAAGTTTCCCAAATTTAACTCCACAATACTTCCATTTTTTTTACTTATCAATTTGTCGCTTCATCTACACACCATTATTCGGTCAAAACAACAAGATTTTTAAAGCAACACTTAATGTCTAACCTCAAACACATTAATCTTTGTTTCACTCTTATTAGTTTAATAACCTGGTGACTTATTAACCTATCTACTACTCAGAATATCGATTAGATATCAAATTAATAAACGACGTCACCATGCCACCGCATATAGCAGAACTCAAGAGCATTTGATTTAACAGTTTCATTGTTTGCATTCTCTCTATTCTCCTCTGTAAAACAAATTACACCCTAAGATTTACTTCTGTTTATCCCTTACTATCATTCGGCAAAGCCAAACTTACAAGGAACACATAAGTAAGATTATGGTTTGATCCTGGTGTTTAAACCAACCAGATTAGAACTTGATTAGAGTTTGGAGGTGATTTACCTCTTGCGGTCCCTTGTAAAGAACCCACAAAACCGTCTAGGGTTTTCTTTCCCTTTTTGGTTTTTGTTTACATATCTCCACAGCCTTGCGTTTATCATGATACCAGAACAGGGAAAAGAGTAGATAAATGTTAGGGATTGTTTTGGCGCAAGGTTTCAAAGGAAAAATGTAAAAATATGCCGAATTTTATTACCTCTAGATTTCAGTTTGGACCAGGACAAGGCAACACGTCAATTTTTTTTAATCAGTTTTCGGTTTAATCAGTTCACCTTCTTCGAATTTCAACTGGATGCTCAAGCACCACCAAGGTCAGAACGCAAGAAAGGAATGAAGACTTGCATATCCGTATGTTCCTTGTTTGCCAGAGAAGATTTGCAAGAAAATTAGTAGATTAAAGAAGAAGAATAAGGAGGGAGGCGCATAACTTGTTCGTCGGTAAGGGTTGCTAGAGAGCATAGAAATGAAAAAAAAAGGTGAGAATGAAGGGAGGCGCTGGCATGTCTGCTCCATGTAGTAAGTTGGGATTTCACCATAGAAGAAGAATGAAGTGGGGAGAATGAAGAGAACGGCAGCATGTATGTTCTTGTCGATATCCAGGGTTTCAAAAATAGAAGAGAATGAAGATTAAAGAAATGAGAGAAGCGCCGGACATCTGTGTTCCAAGTCGCCAATTTTTTTTTTGAAAAACATGATATATATTGTATTATATAAGAAGGGGTACATGCAAATTGACACCATGTAGGATATATGTTAAGTTCCCTAACCAGCAAGTTACAGATGTCATTTGTAAAATAGAGTGTGCTGGATTGCCTTCTTCTTCACGCTGACAGTGTGAACACACCATCACCATGGCCACCGCCATCGGTACTACCATTGGTGCTAGCGGCACAACCGGCGTTTTCGGCGTTGTCTGCTGCGCAGACTTCATTGACAGCCATCGGCTCCATGGAGTAAAGATTAAACTCTTCGGCTCTTGCAACAACGTTGAAGGTGGGAGCCGAGGTTGCATATCCCCCAACACCCACAAAATACAAAGAGACTAAAACACAACCTATACACAGCAAGAAACTCTCCTAACCGGAGAGAAGACAAGAAACTAAAGAGATTTATTACTAAGAAAAAGAACATCTAGAGAGTAGATGTAGAAACTACTAAGTAAAAACCATGATGACAAGAAAAAACTAGAACAAGAAGAAGGAGGAGAGAGCATTTTCTCTCTCATAATATGGAAGTTTATTAATTTAGGGAATAACCAAGGAAATGGGCTTTGTTCATAGGATAATATGCCCAATCTATTTTTCCTTATCTTTTAGTCATTTAAATACTCACAAATTAAGTTAGTATGTTAAATAAAATTTCACACTTCCACATTTTATTTTGTGTTATTATTTCATGTAATAGTTTATATTACATGTTAAACCAACTTTATTATTTTATTTACTCCTTAAATGTTCCCTTAATTTTATTATTTCATGTAAGGTTTAATAATCCTTTTGAACCATTTATTTATATATTAATTTAGGTTCCATAAAACCTTAATAAATTGAGACTCGTTAGCCTTAATGAATTATGTTGTTAGGCTTAAATAATTGTCTAATTTCCTCTTTCTAAATTATATTATTTAACTCCATTATTTCATGGAAGATTAATTTAGCTTTTTGAGCTGTATAATTAATTATATGTAAATATAATTAAGGTTCCATAAATCTTGAATAAATTAAGACTCATTAGCCTTCATTAATTGTAAATTTTGGCTTTAATAATTACGTAATTAGGCCTTAATTATTTTATAATCTTCATGGATATTTCACAATACAATCTCTGATCAGCTCAATGATAATTGTAGTGAAAACTAGGTCCTACCTAGAATGACTTTGTCGATATGCACAAATGAATCTAGTAGTTCTCTCTCTCTCTCTCTAAAATAGGTGAAGCTTTTTCTAGACAAATGCTCTGAATAATTCTCTCTGGAAAGCTGCAGTAAGAAATGAAAGGACAAGTCTCTTATATAGTTGTTAGGATCTGAACGTTGGAGAGAGTTAGTTCCGAAATTTCAAGAACCAACGACTCTTTCCTTGAATTTCGGAAGGTAGAGCCAAATTTCAGAAGCTGGAGCCAAGTCTACTGATTATTGCCACGTTGAGATTGTTTTTGTCCAAGTTTGAACGTTGATGACCATTGTAAAGTCAATGTAGTTGCTGTACTTGCTCCTTAATTTTCGCAACTGACCGACGCACTCTCTCAAATTATCAGAAAGTCAAGACTTTGGATTTTGCTCACATTTTGCATGAATTTCGGCCCAAGGATGATAGTTGATGACCGTTGTGGTTTAGTGGACGTTGCTCCTTGAATTTCGCAACTGATTGACGAATTCACATGGATGGACTCTCTCGCTCTTTCGGTAAGGACAGAGAGACTCATTCGATCTAAGAACTCACTCGATCTTTCAGTAAGGACGAAGACTCATTTGATCTAAGGAATATCTCAGCAACACCTCCATTCTCCAACAATCCCAAAACTTAAGCTAAGGTGTCCTTCAGTGATGGCATTAAATTTTAGCCATAATTAACGTGTTCATTAATGCTTGTTAAAATCATAAGTGTAGGACGACATAAAGGCAGGCGGGAATAAAATCTATTATGTGATGACGAGACAAAAAACATAGCTTATTGTGAGCTAAAGACATCTATGCCACGCTAAAGCCTTTGAAATACTATGCCAGAGTTATAAAAACATTTAGCGGTGGTGGTTGATAAATACAAAATTTAAGGGTTCAAAATGTAATGAGGTACACTAATGAAAGTCACATTGTACTTAGAAGTTTTCAAACATACCAAATACTAAGGTTATGATAAAGTTAGGTAAAGCAGATATTCAAATTGGCCACGACAACAACCACTCAACATAGTTAACCACATTGAAAAAGGTTGACTAGATCCTAGTTAAGCAATACAACCATGGACCCCTCTCGTTCTCTTTCCTCTCTCCGACCACCATGTTTCCTCCATTCTCTGCCGCCACAAACACTAGCTTCTTCCTCTTACTCTCGACAAAATTTCTAGCCTCCCATCCTCTTCTCGCTAGCCACAAAAAAATCTTTTCTTCTTAAACATCTAGCTTTCCAGTTGTAAGCCATTAGTTTCTTGATATGAGTCCTCACCTATGGAAGGATCGGGAGGAGGTGAGCACGGTGTTCATCGATAATCTCCATGAACGCATAAGTGTGGGTACAATCTGGAGAACTTTTAGCCACTTTGGTAGGATCATCAAGGTCCATCTCCCTCTAAAAAGGAGGATCGCCACAAACACCCGCTATGCCATTGTAGGCTTTCATTCAGGTGAACAAGCAACACGAGCAATTTAGGAGACCAACGACATGTGGATTAATGGGATGAGAATCACAACCTAGATGGCTAGCCCGTTGAAATGGCCAAGAAGCGATGGTAAAGTGCATCTGCTGGTGATGGAAAAATCATCCGCAAGGAGTAAGGTCCACCGATATGAGGTTCCTAAAGGTCTACACCATAATATGATGAGGAGCAGCTCTTGTGTAGGGGACCAGCCCATTGTGAAAAGGGGAGGGGGAGAACCAGTCAGATTATCTCCCTTTTATGTGTTCATCCCATGTCTGGATAGAAGCATTATTATCAGCACTCTGAGGAGGTGCTCAACTGATGACATTTTGGAAGGGTTAAGATCAGAAGAAGGTGTCTCCCACATGGTGTCAAAGTCCTTGTATGAATTCTTGGTTATATTCAATCAAGAAAGTTGTAAAACAAATTTCCTACAATGTTAGAAGTGGAACAAGGAAGAATGGTATGTGACGGAGTGGAAGGAAGAAGATCGTCAGTCGGGACACTAGCAAGTATTGCTTTAAGGGGCATCCCGTACCAAGCCTGGAGTACTAAATCAGTTAGGGCCATTGCTTCCCGCTTTGGCAACGTTGTGGAAATTGAATCAGATTTGGAGAATGTTTTGAGCCATTTGGATTTTTATGTCAACATCAAAACAAGAATGGATAGAATCATTAATGAAGAATTTGATGTCCTGTTTGATGGAGTAACTGCGGTTGTAAGGGTTGTAGAAGTATGGACGGATGAGTTGAGTTCAAAGTACAGTGGTGCAGAGGTGTTGGCATCCGGGGGCGATGTCGGTGGACCCGCCGGTAGTGTCAATGCTGGACTAGTGGCAGACGATACCGCAGGTGCCGGTGGGGGAGACGAGAGTCACCTTCGGTAGGAATTGAGAATATCAGTAATTTGGGTTGCACTACAGAAGGAGAAAAGAGACAATTATTTAGGGGAGTTTATCCCGAGGGCATCCCCTCATATACTCCCTGTATAATCATTGAGGTTAAAAATAATCATGGGGTGCAAATGATAGTGGTGGCAAAAGGATTCCCCATGTGGAAAGTAAATGCTTTTAGGAACCCATTTTACTTGGGAAGAGCGCTGGTAGTTAGGGACAAAACTATCATATGTGGTAGAATCTTAATTGGTTGTGGCGATTAAATGGAAAGGAGAAGGTGTAGGTTTCAATTGCTGTGAGAAATATCTTGTCGAGGATAAATAATAATGAGATGGGGACGTTTTGTTTAGCCCAAAGTGAATTAAATATGATTATTATGGAAATTGGCCCGGTGGAAGGCAATGGGTCAGCCTTGGTCCAACAAACAACCACTTTATTCTTTGAAGCAGCAATTGAGCCAAAAAGGAACGTGACTGAGTTTAGGAGTATACCCGAGAGCCTGGAAGTGGAGTCGGCACAGGCTAGTGACGAGTTCAACCTTCAAAGTGTAATTGTGGAAGATATTACCAGTGATACATCCCAGTGCCTTGAATACATCAAGATGCTAGGTTGCTCTGTGCCACTCACAAAGAGGCAAAAAGGGTAAAACTAAGATGAACCAAAAGGGCGGAAATTTGGGAGCTATTAAGGAAAGAAATAAAGGTAACAGGAGTGCAGATGATAGGTCTCATGGAGACCCATCACAATAAGCTTCCAACCCATAAATGATCACTATGGGGCTCGGGGTCCTCCATGGATTGGGCTGAAATGCTGGCTGATGGACAATTAGGGGGCCTCATAATAGTGTGGGAAAGCAAGTTGAAGGTGGACAATGTGGGGGAAGGCAGGGAGGTGGATTGCTGGTAAAGTGGGAGTTGTTGAAAATGTCCTTACTGGAGTAGTTATTTTCCTGTACGGGCCAACGGATGCTAATGCTAGGCGCAAAGTATATTTGAAATTGATTAACTTCAAAGCATCCATCAACTACCCAATTCTTCTATTTGAGGATTTTAATGAAGTATTGAATGAAGCTGGAGGAGGGGTGGTGACGTGAAGAATATTTCAAGTAGCATGAGGGACCTGCGTGACTGGGTGGATGAAATGGAACTGGCCCAAATAAGGCTTATTGGTTATCATTATATTTGAAGAAGCAGCAGGGGGCTAAGTAAAATTGGTAGAGCTTTCTGTAGTATAGAATGAAGGAATGAGTTTCCTAGCATGCTACTACAGGGCAGACCTTGGCATATTACAGATCACCGGTTTATGTGGGTTACTCTAAGGAAGACAGACTGGGGTGCTTATCCCTTTAAGGCACTAGATTCGTGGCTAGATGATTATTGTTTCATCCCCTTCTTCAAGAAGGAATGGAGAAAGTTAGAGAGAGTGAACTTACAATCAAGAATGAAGATGGTTAATAAATCACTAAGAAAGTTTAACACAAAGGTGTTCGGTAATATAAACGAAACACTAAGACTGGCCACTGATAAACTTGAAATGATTAAAATGTTGGATGAGCAGCTGGGTCCCCTGGACAGTAGGAACATTGAAAAAGAAAAGCTGGAATTTGAGGTATAGAAGTTACTGAGACAAGAAGAACGGTACTGCGCCTAATTGTCCAGAGAGAAATATCTAAGGGATGGGGATATGAATACATGGTACTTCAATAGAAAGGCCTCTCTGAATCGTGTTAGTTGTTGTATCAATTCACTAGAGGTGGATGAGGAGCTAATAACATAACCGGATGTAATCAAGCGGGAATGTGTGAGGTATTTAAAAATCTATTCAAGGATGGGCGGGATTGTGGCGCCACACCTTCTGCAGTTAACCGGCCACAACTAACTCATGAGGAAGCAGAGGAGCTCAGAATAATTTTTTCTGATCCGGAAGAAGTGCGGTAGGCTGTGTGGGAATTTAAGGGGGGTAAGCCCCCTGGATATGACAACTTTAATTTCAATCTTTTGAAGAAACTATGGAAAGTGGTGGGAGGTGATTTCAGTGCAGCAGTAATCAATTTCTTTGAGTCAAGCCGCCTATTGGTGGAGTTCAATTCCTCTTGGATGTCGTTAATTCCAAAACAGAAAACCCACGCTTTCTAGATGAGTACAGGTCGATAAGTATAATTGGGTGCATGTACAAAATTATAGTGAAAATCATGGCAAGAAGGATCAGTGTAGTGGGTAGGCTTGTTTCGGAAATGCAGTCTGCCTTTATTCGGGGGCGCCATATCATGGAAGGCATGATGCTTGTAAATGAGAGTATAAGGTGGTTGAAGTCCATAAAGGTAAAGAGCCTCATTCTTAAGCTGGATTTTCGCAAAGCATATGACTGTGTCTCTTGGACTTTTGTGGATATAATGTTAGATATCTTCGATTTGCGAGAGAATTGGAAAAAGTGGACTGAACAGTGTGTGAGAACTGCCAGAATTTCAATGGTAATAATGGTGTTCCTACCAGTTCTTTCAAACCCTAGCGTAGCCTTAGGCAGGGTGACCCGCTGTCTCTGTTACTCTTTATTCTAGTATCTGAAGTGTTAAATTGGTTGCTGGAAGAATCCATTCCCTTGGGAGATCAAAGGGGACTGCTCATTAGGTCGAACAGGGTGTGTTTATCTCACCTTCAGTTTCCAAACGACACTGTTATATTCAGTCACCCAGTGAAGGAAGAAGTAGAAAAAGTGAATTGGATAATTGCCATCTTCACGGACATGTCAGGGCTAGAGATTAACTGGGGTAAATTGGCATTCTTCCCCTTGATGATGCTTAAGACTTCACTAACTGAGGGTGTGCTCGGCTGTAAAGCTGCATCTTTTCCCTTCACGTACTTGGGGTGCCCTCTGGGAGCAAACCCCAGATGTTATCAGACATGTTTGTCGGTGTTAAAGAAGGTAAAATCCATATTATCAAACTGGAAAAGTTCATGTCTTTCGCGAGCTCGAAGAGTGGTATCGATTCGAGCTTTGCTTGATTCTATACCCATTTAATAAATGAGTTTTTTTTGCATGCCAAAGAAGGTTGTCCAATAGATTATCAGATTGCAGCGACACATTTTATGGGGGCAAAACGGTAGTAGTGGCTTCCCCTTGGTAAAATGGAGCAAAATCTCATTGCCTAAGAATTTCGGTGGGATGGGCATCTCAAAAATCGAAACCAAAAATGTGGCATTGATTTTTAAATGGTGGTTGCAGTACAGGGGCTGAAATAAGCAGTGGAAGCGGATAATCAAGTCTATTTATAGGGTGGACATTAGTCTGCCTTTTTATGATCATGCGCAACTAACTAGGAGAAAGAGCGGAATCTGGAAAATAATTGTTTCCATCTATGAATGGCATACTGACTGTGATTCGGTGGCAGAGAGAATCTAAAATGGGTTTTGGGAAATGGTGAAACAGTTCATTTTTGGTTAGGTTCATGGCTGAACAACTAAAGACTGATGAAACGGTTCCCGAGGCTATTTTCCATTAGTGAACAGAAGATGGATAAGGTGGCAAAAGTTAGATCCTGGACTGGAGAAAGGAGGGTCTGGAATCTGTGGAGAAGAGAATTCTTTCAATTCGAATTTGAAGAGTTAGCTAATGAATATTCTAAATGGCGCTTCAGCTCCATGCTTAACAGGTGATGATGTCCTTGGATGGTAGGGACCAGGGAGGTAAGAATATGGAGTTTTCTGTCAAAATTTCCTACATGGAACTTGTGGAAAAAAGAGAAGTCACCCTTCCAAATTGGCACTGATTCATTTGGAAAACGTATGCCACTCCCCGCATAGAATTTTTTGCTTGGTTGTGTATGCAAGGTAAACTGGCTATTTGGGATAGGCTGTTCTGGAATGACATGGTGGCCATAACAAACAGTTTCTGTCCTTTTTGAAACAAAACTAAGGAAAGTGTGAGTCATCTGCTTCTTATTTGCCCCAAATCATTGGATGTTTGGTCAGGAGTTGGAAAATGGTGGGGTTTTCAGGTCTCGCTGGGTGAAAGTATTGAGGATTGTTTTGACCAGTGGCTGCTTCTATTGCCCAAATCAAGGGCGAAGAAGTTGCGGGTCTTCTCATTCCTTTACACATTATGGTCACTTTGGGACACTCGGAACAGGTTGATCTTTCAAGGCCATGAACCAGACTGGGACAGGACTGTTGTTGCTGCGAAAAGGGGTGCGCTTGAATGGAATCTTGATTATGCTGCTCACCTACCAGCGTTTGGAACTACAATCAACTTTGGATATAACGAGCTACTTCTAATATTTGGCTTTTCATTTTTGTAGAGTCTTTGAGGGTATTTTATTTTTGTTGTTTTGCGCTGGTCCTATGACTATGCCTTTGATGTTGTACATCTTTTCTGCTGTCTATGCAGCGCAACAGATGTAAAAAAAATGATAAAGTTGGGTAAAGACCCAAAGTGGGTATTATTGATGACAAATTTCATGACCCAGTCCAGCTGAGATACTAGATTAATGTGGACATTATCTGGACAACCCACTCCTAGTGGTGGCCAAACGGGCCTAAACCCTAATATTTACATTCTTTACTCTTAAAAACTTGTGCAAACCCCAACATAATAAACATACTCATCACTATATGCCATAAACTCGTACCTCGGCATCTTCAACATCACCTCCAAACCCTTAATACTGCAAAAGTATAGGCGACTCAGCCACATATCTTGTGCTTCAAGCTCAACTACATCAGGGTCAATGAATACCCGACAACTGCCCAAACTATTCATTCCAATTGGTAACCCTCAGTTTCCCAGGGGATTGCCTCTACATTCGATTCATGCTCCATAGCCTCACCCACCTCCATCAATTGTGGCAACTCAACCACAAGATGATCACTATGCACTAGCTGAGCAGCCTTGCCCTTCTTAGACTGAACATCAAGCTTATTCAACTGTCAAACCTCTTTTATCGTTCCATCATGAGCTACCCAATAAAACTTCACCTCCCCCCCCCCCCGCTACCACCGGCCCCTCATCAACTTTCATCAGATTAGGCATCTCATTGTCCTCCGCTTCAAGACAACACAAAACACTCGATTCTACAACATGCAAATACCCATAACCATCCCCTTGATTCTCCTAATCACAATCTTCTTTCAGCCCCTCAGTCGTATATGTATAACCGTTCCCCAATATCTCACACAAATATTGTCGAACCTCATCATTCTCATCAGTTTTCGCCTCTTCCTAAATCTTAATCATATAGCCTGCAACCAAGGACCATTAGGAAAAGCACCTTATTCAGTTTTTGCTTGAACAGAACAATCTCACGTAGCAAGAAGGAACAAACAACGACGAAAGCAAATCGCTGGCATACACTCAAAGGTAATCCGCAAGACAATATCAACACCGCCAATGGACATTGTAACTAGACCTGACAAAAATGACCCGAACCTGAAAAACCAAACCGAACCATTCCGATCCGAATCTGAATCTCAACCGAAAACCAAAACTTGAAAAATTACCCGGAATCCAAATCAAATCAACCTGGACCAAACCGAACCATATTATTGTAAAACTGAGAATAAACCACAATTCACACCCATTCGAACCAAAGTCATCCAAACAAAAAATAACCGAGCTGAAGTTATCCATAACCCAACATGACCCGAAATCCGAAGTGACCCAAACCGAAACCAACCGAACCGAACCGAACCCGAACCAAAACCAGTGTGACCCAAATGAATATATCCAATGTGACCCAAAAGAATATATTATATTAATTATAGGAGATAATGAGGATGAAACCGAATGGTCATACCAAATCTCTATTTTAATACAAATCAGTATTTAGTATTTGTATCATACAACACTAAATAATGCCCCACAATACTACCATTATACCAAAAACTCTAGTACCATAACATTAAAATACCAAATACATTTTACAATGAATCATGGGGTTTTGGTCCAAAAAGAGACATGAATATCAATCAAGAATGGCAAATTTTGCTTTAAGGATGTGAAAAGAACCTGTAAAAGAAAAAAAAACCTTCATTAACTCATAACTAAAATTATTTATAAGCAAAGTTAGGTATCAATTCTAAAATATTGAGTTCAATTAAAACTCCAATTAAGTAGAAACACAAAGGAAAAAAATATAAAAACAAGTTAGTTATTACGTAATCTTTGAGTCATTAGAGATTTTATTTGAAATAAAAGTTCAAAGGTTTGTTACTGAAATTTTGATTAGTGTTTTCTTTATTTTATTTAATAATGAAATATAAATATGTATTTAATTCATCTTTTATAATCATTTATCTTCTTATAATTGTAGTGTAATGTATATATTTTGTTTATAAAAGATTTCTTCAACGATACATAAACACTAGTAAATTTGATGTATTTGACATTAAGGTGGGAAGTTACTTATTTTTATTTAATAAAGTGTTTCTATTTTCAATTAAGTCATTTAAGTTAAGTTAACTCAAGGACTAGTTAATAAATTAAAACACTATTTAAAATCTAAGAAATAATATAAGTATAATGTTCTACATGTCAAGTTGTTAGTGGGTTAAGGAAACAGGGTGTGTTACCCACATGAATAGGAGGGGTACCGAAGTAGTCAACATTAATAGATTGAAAAAACAAGTTACTTCACTTCGATACAAATTTAATAACTATCCACAAACATACCTTATGTATACTCCCCTCAAAATAATGAAACTACTAAATAAACTAAAACTACATCAATAATTATGTTAACTAATGTATAACATCATGTAAATTATAATTATTTGTTTAAATTAATCTTTAATATGCATTCATACTTGTTGAGATTGATTGAAGTCAAATTTACATATCATGATTATTAAGTTGCATGATTATGTAATGTCAATTGAATTTAACCAAATAGTTGACCCGAATCAGACCAATTACCCAAAAAAACCAAATGACCTAGTGGATAACCCGAACCGAAAGATACCTAACCCGAAGTCACCCTAGCCGAAAGTCAACCAAACCGAAAGTCACCCGTACCGATCCAAACCGAACCGAAATTTCAACAAACCAAACTCAAATCGAACAAACCGAATTCACCCGACCCGACCCGATCCAACCCAAACCAAATACTGGGGGATTTGAAATCAACCCGAACCAAACCGAATCGAACCCGAACCGATTGACCCGAATTGCCACCTCTAATTGTAACACATCTCGAAATTGGTTTAAAGATATCAAGCATAACTTTAATACACATAAATTCATCTCCTAGCCTGCCATCATCTTCCCCACACTCCAAAAAGTGCCCAACCAATCTCCCAAGAGCCCAACAAAATCCTTGTGATAAAAGAGAAATGGGGCATCATGTATGCGCACCCAGATCGGAATCCATCGAAAACTATGTTCCTTCGGCGCGACTTCCGCTTATCCACTTGTTGGAACACCAGCAAGGAACTATCAAAAGATCAAGGCCACCTGTTTAACACCGTATGTGACATATCCATCTTCTTAAACTCAAGCAAAAAAATCCTTACCAACTATGCGCACTTTAAAATCGTCATCCATTGCACCGATCAAAACAGAAGACCTGCCCTTCCACAGCAAGGTAATCGAGGCATGTGTGCTCTTCTTTCTCCTTTGTAAGGGACAAACCAGCACACTAGTTAGCTAACTCCTCCACCGGCTCATACAAAGTTTCTTTCACCATGACATTGAAAAACCTCACCACACGCACACAACAATAGAGAAGAGAAGTAGTGAATGGATGAGTGACATGGAGACAAATAGATAGAATAGACCCAAACCCAACACCAACGATAAGTGATGGGGGCGCCGCTTAGTTAACCCCAGTCCGGCATGCAAAAGCTAATTATTACAAGGAAACCCATCGACCCAAAATCCCTTCCTAAGAATTCACACACACAACTCATAAGACACCACCTAAGACAGAAGAGAGAAGCCGAACAGACTAAAACTCTAGAGAGAATAGACTAAAACCTTTTGGAAGAAAAACCTCTCGCCGAAGAGAGAAAGTTAAAAGTGACTCATGTGTAAACTCTGTAGATTTAGAAGAGGGAGATAAATACCTAATTATTCCAAGTTGTCACTCAGTTGGTTCATTTATGTAAGCAAACCACTACTGTTATATAAGCAATACTTTTCTAAAAGTAGTCCAATTACAACAACAACATGCTCTGAATGTATCCATTTGATGACCCGTAGTTGTCAATTTTAGAGTGTGAAAGGAAGAACAAGAAATGCATGTAATCTATATTGAATCTTGAGAATGGAGTTCGAGAGATCGATACAGACAGAAAGAGGTGATTTTATATCCTCTATGTTGTGCGAGAAAGAAAGGGAAAAGCTAGGTCTAAACAGTAGAACACCCTTGATTATATCAGGCCAGTTTACTTATGGACCGAATATGATATTTACAGAAAAACCCATAAGTACATTCTACCATCATATTATGAGAGGGTATAAGAAATACACACCCTAGTCATTACATGTAATAACCTAGGATACACACTTATATCAATACCCCCCCTCAAAAGTACAATTTGTACTCCAGTAAAAATTGTGCCTTTTGTGCTTGTTGTCTTCACTCGTGATCACTTTGTTCCTGTATTTTATTGTGTTCCTACAATCCAATCAAATTAAATAGGTTCTGATAATGCTTACCTGGTAGTGTCTTGGTTATAACATCAGCTAGCTGATGTTTTCTTGGAACGTGCTTTACCTGGATCAGACCTTCTTCTAGTTTCTCACGCACAAAGTGACAGTCCAATTCTATGTGCTTTGTGCGTTCACGAGAAACTGGATTTTTCGCAATATGTACTGCAGCAAGATTGTCACAATGTAGTGGGATTAGGGTTATGTTTTGGAGACTTATTTCATGGGGCAATCTGCTCAGCCAACTAAGTTCACTAATGACCAGTCTCATTGCTCTATATTCTGCTTCAGCAGAGGACAATGAGACAGACACTTGTTTCTTTGACTTCCAGCTCAGTGGTGAGCCACCTAGCAGTATGTAATAACCAGATATAGACTTGCATGTGATTGGGCATGAAGCCCAATCAAAGTCACAGTAGGCTACCAAATTAAAATCATCTTTGTTGTTAAAGAGTAAGCCAAAACATGTGGTTCCCTTTATGTAGGCAAGGGTGTGGTAGGCAGCTTTTAGATGTTCATTTGTAGGTGATTGTAAGAATTGGCTGAGATATTGGACAACATAGGCAATGTCTGGTCTTGTGTTAGTTATGTAGTTCAATTTACCTACTAAGCACCTATAGACAGTGGGGTTTTCAAGTTTCTGTCCAGAATCTGGATATAATTTTAGGTTAACAAGAAGAGGTGAAACAGTAGATTTAGTGTTTTGCATTTCAAAATCCTTGATGATTTGTTTTGAGTACTTCTACTGAGACATAACAAGCCCTTTATCAATTTTGATGAATTCCATTCCATGGAAATAACTTAATCTTCCTAAGTTTTTTATTTTAAATTCCTTGTCACGGTTTACTTTTAATCGTTTTATTTCTTTTGTATCATTTCCTACCACTAATATGTCATCAACATATATACCCAGTAGGGTTATTCTAGTGTTACTGGTTTTTATGAATAGAGAATGATCATTTTGTGAGTGGTAAAAACCTAGTTTTTTCATAAATTGAGCAAGCCTCTCATACTATTGTCATGAGGCTTGCTTTAATCCATAAATGGATTTGTGAAGTTTGCAAACCTTGTTTGTTCCATGGACTTTAAGACCCTCGGGGATATTCATATACACATCCTCATAGAGATTGCCATGGAGGAATGCGTTGTTGACATCGGGTTGGTCTAGAACCCATCCCTTTTTGATAGCTACTATGATTAGAGCTCTAAGTGTCGTGTATTTAACTACAGGGGAGAAGGTCTCTCCATAATCTAGACCATGCTTCTGTGTGAAACCCCTAACAACCAACCTAGCCCTAAATCTCTCAAGGCTGCCATCAGCCTTGAGTTTAGTTTTATAAACCCATTTACAACTAATGGGCTTATTTCCTTTGGGAAGGTCCACAATGGACCAAGTTTTGTTTATTTTAAGGGCTTCAAATTCATCACTTATGGCTTTTACCCACGTAGGATCCTTTCTAGCATCCTTGTAGTTGTTAGGTTCATCTAAGTTGTTCAATTGATCAATGAAATTGTTGGTATTTTGGTGGAGAGAGCAAGAGAAGATGGTTTGCTTTGGTGTACATTCGGTCAGACTTTTGAAATCAGAATTGTAGGAATTGTTTGGATTCCCTTGGTCTAGTGTGTCAGCTAGGATGAGAGAGAAAAGGTCCCTGTTTTGTGAAGTGGATAAACAGATGTAGTCATCAAATCTTGAGGGTGGTCTATGGGTTCTAGTGGATCTCCTAAGGGTAGTTTCTATATTGGGTTAGAATTTAGAATCAGGAGCTTGGTTCTCAGTAGTTGTGTGCACAGTTTCAGGATTTTTGTCATCAGTTTCTGTATTTCCAATGGTGGGAGGTTCATCCTCTGTATAGTGAATGGGGAAAGGTGCTAAAAGATCATCTGTTTCAAATTTATTATCACTTTTGTCCTTGCATGTTTCTTTCCATTATGTGTCCGTGAGTGGATAAATATGTTCAAACAGAGTGACATCACGACTAGTTTTGACAGTTTTATCTTCTAGAGACAGACCCCTAGCCCCCTTTGTGTTCTTGCAGTTACAAAGGTAAATGTAACACCCCATCTCCAAATACAATGATCGTCGCCCTAAGTCCATCTCGTTCATTAACAATGCAGCGGAAAAGTTCTACTAAATTGGTATTACCGCCGTTAGTCACCCACGTGACCAACTAGGCCTATTCTCTTACAAGTCACGGTCTGACTAACCGGATAATTACCCGAGCATCTATACAATACAATCCATAAACTACAACTTATACCGAGTATCTCATATCCTAATACATCATACTAACATCTCATCCGTTTACTAAATGAGTGTACATGCATAACTTGTGTAACAAATATAAAAGCAACCCAAAGTACTCTACCCGTTCCTACTCTCAGGACGGTCGTCTTCTGCTATTCACCTGCAAAATAAATAGTTGCCCAGAGGGGGTCAGCACCTTTGCTGGTACGATTCTCTTACAACCCCCAAGCTAACGGGACTACGACGACTAATTTTCGATAGCATGAAGTTGATTAGATACACAACATAAGTAAGAAGTGCAATAAACAACCAGCCGCATATGAACAAATATAGTTCACACACAATGAACGACTTAAAAGCGTTCCCTTAATAAGTGAGTTAATCATTTAACTCCTTAAGGTATGATATCTCTTAATCTTAGTCCATTCTTATCTTACCTCAATCTTAATCCGTCACTCAAATCTTATCTAAATTAAGACAACCGTTCTTTAACTAGAACTGATTGTACCTCAGTTCGTTGTTTATTTTTGTCGGGTTGTTATTAACCCTAGCCAGTGAGTTTTCAGCTCCACTAGTTTAAATAAACATTATTTCTTGAATTATGAGGGGTGTAGGCTTGACCCTCCTGCGCCAACTGAATTTGCCTCCCACCTCGAAATGTTCATCCGTGGTGGTCGAGTCTATTTGTCGACTCTAGGCGACGAGTCCGAAGACAAGTCATATTTGGAAGTCGGGATCTAATAAGGATACCGACCTCCCCCAATACACATGTGCCGGCACCATTCCGGATTCCTCACTCCCCCCAAGTTCCAGTTAGTGGAAGTCTCAAAGTCAGTGTTGTTAGTTAACCATTTTCGGTTACTAACAAAACAATATTTGGGAGTGTTCCTTATTCTCACACAATTCTTTACTAAACATTGTTAGTAAGTTCTCAAGGTAAGTTGTGTTAGTGCATCACAATCACACAACAAACATAATATTCCGGTTGCATGCTTTATCTTGTTTAGTCGGAACATATAAACAATTAGCACACAAGCCGAGGGACACCTCGTTAGCAAGCAGGCTACAAGAAAACCATACCATACACTGGAGATTGGCTAGCTCTTAGTACCACGTTCGCCTAGTCCGTCGAACGCCTCCAACTATCTAGATCTGTAACCTGAACTAGTATTAGTATCCAGTGTCTTAGAACTAGTTTGGTTCTCTTTTCAACTTAAACCTTTTTCTAGGTTAACCCGGGTATAATAGTTTCCCGTTAAACGGGTTCATTAATTTAAGAGCGTTTTCAAGCTCAATTCTAATTCATTAACATACTAACGTCATTAGAAGTTAATTAGTTGCACAGTCAGCAACTTTAGACTTATACGGACCTTGTATTAGGTTTTCGTAGTTTTCACTATTCATTTATTCATTTATACGGTCTCGTATTCTACTATTCATTTATACGGCCTCGTATTTTACTGTTCACATATACGTATTTCCTATTCATGTATACGGATACTATTCACGTATACTAGTACTATTCATGTATACCAAAATTTTTTGTATACGTCCTATCATACATATTTATTTCTTTTTCCAATATAACTTGTATTTTCACTAAAAATCCTTTAATATTGATATCTTCTATTTTTCTTAAATTACGGGTATACCTCTCGTATACCCCAAGTTATATACGGGTCTCGTTTAACCCGGTGTTAACTCTGTTCCTTTTACAACTTGTTTCTAAATCCTTTGTTTAATTTCCTTAA
Organism: Limonium bicolor; assembly: GCA_023374045.1. Lineage (NCBI taxonomy): Eukaryota > Viridiplantae > Streptophyta > Magnoliopsida > Caryophyllales > Plumbaginaceae > Limonium > Limonium bicolor. The sequence goes on from CM041782.1 coordinate 101,290,285, forward strand.
CCTTCTAAACACATAAAAATGTGTTATTTACATTCCTTACCCATGGCTTTCTTTTTAATTTCTATTTTACTCATAAGAAGTTCTAAACTTGTTATTTTTATTTCTAATTTCTTCCAAAGTCTTTATTAATTAATTTCTTCTATACTTTTGGTCAATTACCAAAATATACCCAAGTTGACCAGTCTTTTACGGTCAAACCCCCTAACTTTCCAGAATTTACAATATTACCCCTAAAGTTAATTTATCTTAACTTTTTATTCCGTAAACATTTTATTACCTAATCTTTTGCTATAATTTTTATTCTAACTAATCTAAATATTTTATAAACTGTCATTGACCATGTTTGACCACGTTTGACCAGTAAAATTACCATTTTACCCTTGTAGTCTATTCTTTTATTTATTAACTAATTTAACTCCAATTAATTTCTAATTTTCGTAATTAATTTACCTACAGATTTTTGAACATCAAAAATCACTTTAAACATCTCTAAATCACCAGATTTAATTATCTAATGTTATACTATATATATACCATCCCTTATTAACTTTTAAATATACCAAAAACCTTAAATCCTTATAATTCTCATAATCCCTTTATAAATTGTAAACTTAGTTCTACAATTATTTTCTCATCACCTAAACTCTAAAAAATTCCATAATAACCTCATATATTTTCGGCAGTCACATTATATTACCAAAACTTCTTAAATTTTACATATTACTCTTAATTACTCTAATTCTTTTAATATAACTAAGTTAGATAATTTTTCTAACTCCATTATATCCCCATAATTTTTGGCCATAATATATATCATAGTTTTTGAATTTTTGGGTATATTATGATAGCTTATATTGAAGCTTATACATAAGGAGTATAAATCTATTCTTTGGTTTAATAAACATTAACTTTTAATTAGCTAAAAATTGAATATTAATCACTAAAATTTTGGAATAAATAATAAGATGAAGAACATGTTAGATCTTATATAGATCAAAAATTAAAACCTTGAAATAGGTAGTTGTAGGATTTACCTTGTATATTAACCTTTAGCTTAATATTTAAGCTTGATTTCCTTAGAAATTTTGACAGCAATTTGCCAGAGAAAATGGCTCCAAAATCATAGAATAATATGAAGAATAAGAAGGGTTAGTAACCCTAGGCACTCGGCCTTGATGAAAATCAAAGAACAAAGAGTTTCCAAGAAGGCAATGTTTTACCTCGAGAATCAAAGGCACTTCTTCGTGGTGTTTCCTCAGAGTTTGGACACCCATGAGCTATGGATATGAAGCTCTTCGAAAGAGGATTCCAAAAAGCTATCAATCTTGGCATTTGGACTTAAGATGAGAAAGTTATGATCTGTGCAATACAAGGTGTTCTTTAAGGTTCTAATCTAGCTAAATGGTGTTTTTCATGGAGTTTCTCCAAAGGGAGGAGGACCCACGAGTTCAGGAGCTCTAAGAAGGATGAATGAGTGTTTGATTGATGAATTATTCAGGGGACAATGTGATAAGGCACTCATGGAAAGGCATCGTTGGTGAAAAGTAAGTAAAATGACATTTTAACACCTTTTTCTTCCCTTCCAAAATCGGCAGCTGTATGCCTTGCTGGCTTTGATTTTTTTCTGATTCCTCCTTGTATTTAGGTAATTTTAGATGTATTAATGTTGTACCTAAGGACTTATACCATGTGTTGGTATGTTACATAGCTAAAAATGCCTTAAAACACCTTTATGTGCTTCCGGGTTCAAATTGATTATGCAATTTGTTTTGGCTAGCTTAAATGTGTCCTTAGTATATTTACATAATTTAGAAACTTTTTCATGAAATAGCATGTAGCTCATTCCACTTACCAAGTTGTTTAGTGGTTTCTCCTTGACTTTCGTCAGTTTTAATCCCTAACTTACTGTGGGCTTGAATACTTATTTTGTGTGTATACGTAATGGTTCCTATGACCATTTCATTTTTTTTCAATTGTTTCTTTATGGTATTTAGGCTCATTAGCCTTTTTGTTCCATGTATACATGCTTAAAGCACATTTTCCCTTAAAGCACATTTTTGTGCTCTAAGGTGCGTTTTCGGTATAACCGCTACTTCCGCTTAACGCGTATTACTAATCTTAGGGGTATTTCATAATTGAAATCTCTTGGGAACTTATTGGTAGTTCCATAATTTATTTATGCTCTTTAAAATACATTTTGTTCTAATTGTTCTTAGAGCATATTTTGCGTAAGTTGTTGTTTAATCTCTCTTCTAATGTTTCTAAGGCATGTTCTAGCCTTAGTATATCCTAATTAGATAGTTCATTAATATATTAAGGTTTGGGGTATTTCAATCGACCCCCCTTAAAAGAACTTTATCCCCAAAGTTCCTATGTATCTATATCTCTTAGAATACACAGGTAACTTCACACTAAAAGATCATAAGGATCACTCAATATCTGTATAGGCATTCTGACTCATAAGGTCTGCCATAACAAAGGTTTTCATTTCCTCGAGTTCGAGAGCGAGTAATATAGAAAATGTTATCTGCAAGTACCGATTGCGCTGGGCTCTTACGCTCTCTAGTCCACGGTCCTTTGGAAGGTCAAAACATCACCTACTTTTGTCGTATCCCCCCATGTCGTCGGTCAGAAGACAAAGGCTCGTACGTCCACGCCTTCATGGGCTGAGTGATACAAAACCATTTTGTTCTCCTCATGTCACCGATCCGAAGACAAAGGCACATACGTCCTCGGTTCCATGAGCGAGACTTAGTTAAGAAAATACATGTCAACTCCAAGTCCACTTTATGCTACTGCATCTATTCTCAACGTGATTAATTGTGACCACTTTAGGAAGTCTCAGGAATCATCCGACCCTGATGTGATCAGCATCAGTGTTGAACTATCCTTTCACCTCAATCTGTGTTCAGTTTCCCTTGATCTATACCGGATCAAGTTCCACCTCCCTCGTCAACTTCAAACAATCAAATAATTATTCATATAGCAGTTTATATCTTTTAGTCCTTCTAGTCGTAATTATAAATCAATACATCTTCAAATTATGGAACTCAGTCCATAAATCATTCTCAATTCACCTCTCAGCGGTTACCTAGAGAATTTAGTTCTTACTAGGTTCTACATCGGTTTTATACCGATTCATACCTCATAATATTACCATATTCGGTCTCATATCAATATATATCATAGGGATCTTAATTTCCCTGGAGTATCTACTCCTCTTTTCCTGAATTCTCGCACCGATGTTTAAACGAGGTAGTCCCCTAATACATTTGGTATTCGTATCTATTTGTGCGTAATAACCACAACCAAATAAGAATGAATACATATGTTTATATGACATACGTATCAAACATCAAAACAAATTATATTGTGCTATGCACACCGTAGTTTACGCACTTGATACGTGAAACACAAGCTAAGCGATTTTGCGCTCTACCCCCCTTAAAATGGATTACGCCCACGTAATCTACATTATATCATCCTTGAACATAGGTTCAAGATGTTTAGGTGTCATGGAGCAGTATAGCTTCCATGTAGTCTATCTCACATTATGATTGGGTCAGAGGGTCTTCACCATGGTAATGGCTTAGTCTCTGTATCAAGGATTCTTATTGGTGTTCATACCAATCTTACAAATGTGTTCCAGTGTAGCCTCTAAGGCTCCAAAGTATTTGGTAGATAAGTCGTATATTTTATTTTATTCGACCGGAAGATGTGAGACACAACCTTCCTTTTTCTCTTTTGTTAGGTATTTATCAAACCTTTAAGATACGGCCCACTAGTTTCTGCTATGCGACTCTGATAATCTTGGGGCTTAGTTTTCCCTTCTTATCCTCTGCAATATGATTTACAACTTCTTTGTATCCTGATAACTTAGGAATAACGGTCTCTTAATGAACGTGTGGTATCTTTATTTATACCCGGTGTCAATGAGTTATAGCTTGTCTATCCAGTTTCTCTGGATATCTAACGTTCATGCTCTTATTGCGCCTTCCAGCGTCTAAATTGTTTCCTTTTTAACTGAACTTCGGTCTGAGATTTATGTATTATCTGGAGCTACTGTTCAGTGGTTATTGCTCTTCACAGTTTCCTCAAAAATCTTGAGACATATAAACTGTTCATACTTACTAATCAGTGCTTCTCGCACTTCATAACTCTTAATTGTTTCCTCCTGGAATGAGTTCTCTGACTCTTTTAATCTCATTGGTTTAACTGAGTTCTTCCTCCTCAATTGTTCACGGTAACTAGCTGCTCTGGTCTGGATTTACGTCGCTGACTGTGGTACAGAGTCGACTACTTCTCATGTTTCTTACACTACTCGTTTACATATATGGGGTACCTTACTGATACATGTCAACTTACCCGACTAACTTATAAATACGTCCATCAGGCCCACATGCTCCTTTGGAGTGCGGTCGTCCCACATCTCGTTTTAGTATACTCGAAGTGTTCATCACACGCTTAGTTACAGCTAATTTGTGAAGTATTCTGTTGTCGATCTCCTCTTTCATCATTCCATGATAACGCACATGTCGTTCTTCTTGAACATAATCAAGGAATATCCATCTACTGGGTTCATAACTACATTATACCTTCTGTATTTAGTACGGACTCAATCCTTTAGTAATTTGAGGTCTCTTTCCTTAGAGCCACTTATCTCATTTCTCATGTCGATCCACTAGGAATGCACTTCCAGTTTCTTACGGAATGGACAGTGTGTTTCCTGTGAAACCTTTCAACACATGGTCCAGACTACTAGCGTTACTGCACAGTCTGTCTCCCATTTCATCACCTTACTTACATCGGGTTTTAATTCATACATCTGATTGCTTTCGTGTCAGTACTTGATGGTTTACTTATGTAATGGTCACCTTGCTGCGCACCATAACTTAATCTACCTGACAGGTATTAATCTCACGGCCTCCAGTACCGAAGTAGCTTTAGCTGTCTTATATTGCCCATTGATGGCACAATTCTTCAATCGTTTTACTTCAACGTCTTGTCTTATTTTCAATCCCATACTGGTGTCAACACACTGGGAGTTCCCTAGGTTTGATGTAAGGCGGTTGTTGCATCATACTGTAAGATTGTTATCATTCAGCTAGAAGATAATTGCTTCAAATTTCAGGTTTATTTCACTCAAAGTCTCATAACAAGGAGAGGTATCCTCACCCTCAAGGAGTGGTTCGTTCTTCGCCCCCGTCATTTATATTATCTCTCTATTCTCATTGGTGCACTTTTCTTGCAATTCCTCCTCAATTTAGTGTAGGTTTTCATAACCACTCGTATGTACGAGTTGTAGTTCATTCATGGCCTAGATAAGCCTTGGCTCGTAGGCCCTTAATTCTTGATTAGTCTCAAGTGAGTGCCAGTGTTCGGTTCACTATTGTATTCTAAATCATCTGTAGGTTATCCACGTAATTCTCTTGTTCTCTGAACTCTGTCAATGTTGGGTCACATCATTGGATGTACTATTGGGTTTCACAATAAGTTGTTGTATCTTGCTTCCTGTTGTGGAAGTTCAATGTTAATCAGTGTTTGTGACAATACCTTCGCTCTCATAGTGTAACACCCCTACTAATAACACCACACTTAACCATTATTCACAGCGGAAATCACATCATAAACACTGACTATTTCAATGGGTGTTACACGGCGTTAGCCACCCACGTGGCTAACAAGGCTATTACTTACATAACGTACCGGTCTGATGGACAAGATTACCGAGCACTACACTTTATGTTTACAAATCCATTACAACCGAATACAAATACATTTACATTACAACTGTACCGAGTCTATACCTTCAGCTACCGACATCCAACTTCGGTCTTACATTTCTCACTACCACATAAATAACTGATAACTATCCAGCTATATGCAGCTACCCCGTCCTACTCTCGAACGGCTACCAGCTCCATTGTGCCTGTAAGTAATGGGGGGCCCCCCAAAGGGGGTCAGCACCTTTGCTGGTATGGTAATCCCGCAACCCGCATGCTACCAGGCCACGCACAACTAATTGTCGAGTGAGCATGCAGGTTATTTTATTTTAAGCACGCAAGAAAACTATAAACACATAACATACTTATAAGCACACACATCCAATAAAAAGGATACAACCATAACATTCACACATCACATTGGTTAGATCACCTTATTGTATTCCTTGTCTCTTGAGGGCTCTACCTTAACGGGGCTTAATTCTTACTAAGCAACACTCACCGAATTGATCGGCTACAACTATTTCTTTCGCTGGATTTGGGTTGATTTTGGTTATCATTACACAACATCACCGCACATATCCCGTAACAACATATACACAACACACCACCGTTCTTCTTAGAGAACGTACACTTTACTTAGGGTGTGTCGGACTACATGTAAGTCCGCACACCGTACGTATTCACTTTACTTAGATGGGTCGGTCTAAATATAGATCCGTACACATTATACACATATTCCCCTAGTCTGACGTGAGTCAGATAAATAGCTTTGGTTAAGCTATACCGGTCTTAATATAGAACCGTACACATTATATACATATCCCCCTAGTCCGACGTGAGTCAGACAAATAGCCTTGGTTAAGCTTGAGGGTGGTTGTAATCCAAGAAGGAAAAACAACCATAACATAACAGAGTGGGAGTTAATTCACATATATCCATCAACTCCCAAACAACACGCGCGACCGGAACGACCGGATTCCTCACCCCCCATAATACATACATATTAGTTAGAAGTCCCTTTATGGAACTTATCACATATATACACCTTTTGGTGTTACAAGTTTGGTTAATCACACACAAGGGATGTATCATCCCATTCGACAAGCATGGACAACAACATTCGTTAAACAACAATACATTAAGCAAAGGCAACACACAACACACATAACCACCATATACACTAAGGCACGGATAGCCATAGTTAGTACGTTCCCATAGTTAGTCCGAATACCGGTCTCTCATATGATCCTAGAGTCGGTTAGCTACGGTTCAACACGTAATTAAGGTTAAACGGTATCGGAATTATTTACGCCACATTAATGAATTACTGTAAACTCATTCAATGCTTTATCTTGCAAGGTGGCAAAACACACAGAAAACAAGTTGGCATACAAGCCGGTGTAACCCGGTAGGACACAGGTTGCAAGAAAACCATACCTGTCACCGCGGGGAATTACTTTTCCGGTGTTCTCACGTGCCTCGGTTCACACTTGTTCTTCATGTCTTACTCTTGAACGACTATTTACATGTCAAATGGTTCAATTAATATTAAGGTGTTACGGTAGGTACATAATTGCTACTCCCGTACTTACCTCGTTATCCCGTTATTTCGGTTTAACTTTGTGTACTTAAACTCACAACTTCCTCAATCACTTCCAACACTTGTTTATACTTCTTAGGACCTTTAAAAGTCACCAAACAAGGCCTTAACAACATCCAAAACCATTACCCATCAATCCCCCACCTTTAGAACCCTTAAAAATACTTTCTAGGCAATTCTGGTGGTGGTCCGGGACTTGGTCCGCACCCAAGGTCCGGACCAATACAGAAAATGACTTTCGGCTATTTTTTTAACCTTGGTCCTGGACTTGGTCCTGGACTTAGTCCTGGACCAATTCCTGCATTCACTCTCGACTTGTTTTTTATGCGGTCCGGGACTTGGTACATATCCTAGGTCCCGGACCCTGCTAAAAACTGCTACTAAGGTCATTTTTACACCCCAAATCAACCCTTAATCCACCCCTAATCATTCCATAAACTTTCCATAAGTTTCCTACATAATTAAACACATCAAAAAATGCTCTAAACCTCTCCAAATCTTTGGTTTAATCCACCACCCAATTCTTGCTCAAATTCAACAAACTCACATTTCACATTCTTGCATTTTGCACACTTGTGCATTTCTATTACCTTTTGATAGTTCTTACCTCCTACCAAACTTACCAAATCCATCAATGACCATTACCAATCATTCCTACATAAATGCACTCCTAAAACCCACATTCACTCCTTGTTTCACAAGTTACAAACAACAACTCTTTTTCTTGAGATTCCAAGTTACCAAGCATCATTATGCTACAGATTTTGTACTCTCTTATCTCCATTCTCCATCTACCATTATAAGGCCATTAATCCACTATACTCAACACTATAAACACCAAGGTTCTCCCATTCACCAATCCATCATCAAAACACTCATTTTCTACCAAAATTTCGCCATAACCTCCGCATAAACCTAACACATCCATTTCCATCAATTCTCATCATTTTCATTCCTAATCTAGCCACACCCTTACAAGGGTCCTACCAGCACATAATAAATCCTCAAAGTCCATCAACAACAGCATAACTCCAAAATCTCAATAAACCACAATATAATCACAAACTCAAATGTAATGGCACTTGGCCCTTAAATCAACGCAACTTCACAATCTCTCTCAAATTCAACCAACTACATTATTTCACATGATTGGGGTTCGTTATTTTAATTTAACCCATCCCAATCCTAAAGCATTCAAAATAAGTCTTAAGGTAGATTTCTTACCTTAATTCACAAGTCTCTCCTTACTCCTCCTCTCGCTCCTATTTTTCCAATTTCGGTCAATTAGTTGATGGAGTTACCAAACTCCATCCCAACATCTAAATCACACAAAGAGCACACAATTAAAATTCTAACCCTTAAGATAACACAATTTCAATGCAAGGATTAGAACACCATAGTTAGGGTTTAGCTTTTGGGGCTTTTTAAGAGGGGTTGTCACCCTTGAATCAAGAAGGGGATTATTCCACCATTGGAGGGTTGAAATGAAGCTCCAAAACAAGAATAAAACAAGACATGAGGATGGGCAAAATCGGCCAACACAAGAGGAGGAGGAAAAAAAAAGAGTTTTTCATGAATATTTTTACCTTAGGAGAGAGAGGAGACTCCAAGCTTCCTTTTGATGTCATTTTCTCTTCAAATGGGGAAAATCCATGGAGATGAAGTTCTCCATTTTGGAATTTTGAAAAGAGAGATAGATAGAGAATGATGAGAGGATGAATAATATGTATTTATTTTTGTGATTTGAGCTTTATTAAAGCTTGGGCAAGGCAAAGAATGGCAAGGAGCCATGGGAGCTTGTTGGAGCTTCCAAATCGTGACCAAGGAAGAAGAAGGGGAGGATGGGGTCTGGGCACCAGAAGAAAAAACGAGAGAGAGAGAAAATAATGGGGAGAGAGAAGAGGAAAAAGTAAAATAAGGAGGAGAGAGGGAAAAAGGTGGCACTTTTACTTTTTACTTTTTAGACTTAGTTGACTAGCTTATTAAGAGCTAGTTTAATTGTGAGTGGGGTTAATTTATAACCTTAGCAAACCGGTCCCCACTATAATATGTAACTGGAGCATTTTTCGTCTTTTACAGAAAACGCTCGTTATTTTACCCGGTTTAGCACTATTCACTAACCGGGCCCGTTTCCGGAATTTTCTCGTTTAATTAATGTTAATGGCTCTTAGGCTTCCATTAATGTTTATTTAAATTTAGTTGATGAACTATAATTTTTACGGGGTCGTTTAACTGTTTAAAGTCACGTTTTCGTGTTTTCTCGAAAAACGCGCTTTAAGACTCCGTTAGCGTTTTAACGCATTATTTAGCTCCGTTTTCTTCGGGAATTTTTCCCACATGTTCTTAGTGTGTAATTAAGGTATTAAAATATATTTATAACCATAGTGAAGGTTATATACCTCCTAAAATAACTAAATATGCGTTTTCACATTTTGTGACTTTTACGCATTTCTTTTTCTTTTTGGTTTTTATTTCTTCACCCATGATCTTAAGGACTTAATTATCCTTAGAAAATAATAATCACATAATTAATTAACACATTAAGGTTTGGGGTATTTCAATCTACCCCCCTTAAAAGAACTTTGTCCCCAAAGTTCACAACACCTCATGCATCCTATAATTAGAATATCAGGTTTACTTTTACAACACGAGTCTCACATATTCATTACACTTAACATAAACCTTCAGACCCAAGGTCTGGATAACACATCAACCTTCAGACTCATAGGTCTGAATAACATTTCACTTTCAAGCTCATAGGCCTGGATAATATTTATTACACATATCACACACAACATGTCTTAGCATGTATAACAAACAGAAATACCTTTTCCATCTCTTCATGGGCTCGATCCTAAGACTACAGGACGTTACAGTCCTCGAGTCCCATGTCGAGTACATATACACTGTGATCCCGCAAAACCCGGTCGCGATGGACACCTTCTGGTCCCCGTTCCTTTGGGAGATCAAAACAATCACATACATTTTAAAACTATACTTCTCATGTCACCGGTCCAAAGACAAAGGCTCATACGTCCTCAGCTCGTGAGCAAGTAATACAAAAATATTCTTTATGGGGTTGAGTGGAATGAAATCCTTTATTGGAAAGTACTAATTGAAAATCATTTTTACAAGGTCAAGTAAAGAAATCCTTCCTTTGAAAATACCATTTAAGAATCTTGGAAATATTAATTGAAGTCTAGAAAATACCAATCAAAATTTGAAAACACAAATCTAAAATCCTTTTTGAAAACGCCATACAACTCCAAGTCCAATTTATGCTAACTGCATCTTATTCTTAAGGCGATTATTTGTGACCACTTATATAGGGAGTTTCAAGGATCATCCAACCCTGATGTGATCAGCATCAGTGTTGAACTATCTTTCCACCCCAATTTGTGTTCGGCTTCCCTTGATCTCATGATAATCAAGTTTCACCCCCCACTTCATTTTCAAACAGCAACTAATTCAAGCATGTACCATTTTCTATCTTTTAATCCATCTAGTCATAATCATTACATCTCCAAGGGTGGAACTCTGTCCAACGATCATCTTCTAGATTCATCTTAAATCAAGTTACCTAGGGAATTTAATTCTCACTAGGTTCTATGTTGGTGTCATACCTCTTCATAAATCACAATACTGTATATATATATATACCTTTATCAAAATACAATACACGGTTTTACATTTAGTATCATATGAACATACATAGTCGGGGTTTTAGTTCCCCGGGAGTTTCCTACTCCCTTACACTTGTACTCTCACACATAACAGTTAACAAGGTATATACATTTATCACAATGGTATTCGCATCTTCTGTGCGCAATTACCACAATTAAACCATGAATGAATGCGCATGTTCATATTACATACGCACCAATCATCAAAACATTCTTTTGTGCTATGCACAACATAACATAGTTCACGTACACTTGTACGTTAAAACACACTAAGCGGTTTTAGGCTCTACCCCCCTTAAAAGGGATTACGCCCACGTAATCAATCACTGAACATTGGTTTAAAATGTTCGACCGTTGTGAAGTGTTTTAACTTCCATGCGGTCTGTTATACAATGCGTTCTAGTTAGAGGATCTTAACCATATTGGCGGTTTAGTCCCTAAACCAAGAATTCTCATTGGAGCTTATGTAACTCATAATCAGTTTCGATTCTGGCCTGTCACACTTCTAGGCATTGATAATTAGCGATTTACTCATATTCACTGTGCACATTCCACATTTGAATCACTGGCCTCTGCTGCGCAACTCTGATAACTTAGAGCTTAGTTTGCTCCATTCGTTATTCTTAATGTATTGTACATCTCCGATTCATCACCTTTATCTTGTGAATTACGGTTTCTTAACCGACGCATGGTATCTCTTACCGTGCTCTAATTCAGTGAGTTGCAACCTTTCCATCCTCTGTTCAGATAACTTACTGCGTATGTAGCTGTGTAAGTTCGTGATCATTCACTTAGTTTAATCTGACTTGTTGTCGGTTGAGGTTGAGCTACTACCTAATATGTAGTGCTCCCTCGGTTATTTCCAACACTTAAAATATATTCCATACAGGTATTTGGTATTTAGTGTTACTGCAGTCACTTATTCCTATTCATGCCTCCACACTTGGTTCTGTACAAGTATTCCTTCATTTGTACGACCTTACATTTCCTATGCCTCGGTCCTTATAGCGTTATAAGTCTCTTTCCACTACTACCACAATTAACATTCTCCCAAATTCCTAGCTATCACACTCGATCATTACTACGCAAGTGCAATACCAAAACACTCAGTCATACAGAGTGCAGAGGCGTAAACTCTTGGCAGTAAATCTCTTATGGGATTGCAATAGGAATGAACATGTGTTTCACTGAGATGCTTATCTCAGAACACTGGCTACTAATTTACTGCCTAGTTTATTTGTTATCACTTTCCATTGTATCTCCACTGAGTTTAACTCATAATTCTGCTTATTTGCCATACTTCTTTTAACCATACTTATACAACGGTCGCTTATTGCGCACCGCATTCTTACTTCTTGTACAACACTAACTTACATGGCATCCACTCTCATATTAGCTTCTGCTCATGTACTTCCATCATTCGTATTTTTTTGTTCGTCGTTCATTTGGATGACTACTGAATACACTATTTCCTCGAGTCTTTATGCTCCTTGAGCGTTGTTCACTCTACATTTAGCATCCCACACCTATGGTGGTCGCTATTAGACTTATTACTCTCCCGGTCTTCACAACTGGTACAAACACTTCTCTCCATATTATTCTTATTCAAATCACTCTGGGTAATAACAACATGGGCAATCGTTAACATATTTCCTGAACTTGGTTCACATAACTACCGCTCCCGCGGTTTCACAATATCGAGAGGTATCCCCACTCTTAAAGCAGTGGTTCGTTTTCCGCTCTATTTACTTGTATAACATTAATTCCTGCAATCGATCAAATTTACATAACACATTTGCTTGTGGCTTATAAGCCTCATTGGCTCGAGCTCTGCTCATTATAGGTTGTTCTCACAAATTTTACTTCTCCGTACACCATCACATGGTTTGGAGGTTGTATTGGGATCCCTGACAAGGTCATTGCATCATGCTCCCTTATATGGGATGCCCCTTAAGAATGTCCATTTACCTCGTGACGACTTATACTTAAACCGGGTATTAGTTTCAACTCTTGTGTTTCTGTCACGACATTTCGTTCAACCATTGTTGACCCAAACACTCTTCCAGACCGCTCCTGGGTGTTACTGGGTTATGCCATTACATCTGGCTTGTACTTGTGGGTACGTTTAGTTAACTACCTCGCTTTGCGTTCTTTACTGGTTTACTATCCTCTTCTATGAAGATCGATATTCCCTGGTAGCCCAGCTGATCATTCCGGAAGTTTCATCACGTTCATTGCACATTAACATGTCCATATTAGGTATTTTCCTTGCCATGGATAGGCTAGGTCATCGTTCCAGCTATCATGTTTATCCATCAGGATCCTTGAGACATATGTGATGTCTTTACATAGCAGTCAGTGCACTTCGTGTTTCCTGACTCTCAAACATTTCCTTGAAACGAGTTCACTAACTTCTTTAGTCTCGTTAACTTAACTGGGTTCTTTCACTTCAATCATTCGATGGTAATCCGTTGCTTTTGTTTAACTTTTACTGCTACCGTAGTATGGAGTCGACTACTTCCCGTGTTCCTGACTCCACTCATATACATATGTGGGGTACCCTACTGATACATTGCTACTTACCCGACTAACCCATAAGAAGGTCTGTCAGGCCCACAAGCTCCCATCGGAGTGTAGTCGTCCCACATTTCAGTTAGTACACTCGTAGTGTCCGTCACAAGCCTAGGTGAAGTATTCTGTTGTCAACTCCCCTTATCTCGTCCGATGATAATGCACCCGTGCTTCCCGAACTTAATCAAGGGAATTCTATCCACTGTGGTATTTAGTATGAACTCAACCCATTTCCCTCGGGTTATCCGATTCCCGTCTACATATAACTGCGTATAACTTACCTACTGCGTGGCGTTGAGGCCGGTGTAGGTCTTCTGGTTTCGTTTTAAAGAGAATCTGAAGTTAGTGCGAAAATTTGGGCTTAGAAGAAGGTTTGAAATGAACATGAGTTGGAAGAAAATTTAGGTGTGAAAACGGTTTGAAATAAATCTGGGTTTAGAAGAAAAAAAACTGGGTTTAGTAGAAAATTCTTCCTGGTATTTAAAATGTCTTCACGCTTTGACCAAGTCTAGCCTCCCGCTGACTGGTATATCTTCACATACAATGGTTAGGCCACTGAGCCCTTCCAGGTTTCACTCTTCAAATCCTTGGATTCTAGATTCTATAATCACTTCCTTCAACAATAGGGTACGTTACTAGGTACTTTATAGTCATTAAAATTTTCCCGAATAGCCCCGTTATAGCAGCACTTGCAATAGCAAGTGCGCCATGCTGGCTGGCTGTCGGTTCAACACATACTGGTTGCTGTATTACTTTTATCATTACCGTGTTCGGTAGCCTTGTTGGCTCCTCCCTTGACCTTACAGTTTTGATAATAGAACATTCGAGCGACTCTCATTGGTCTTGACATGGTAGTCGTTAACCAGGGTGACTCTCCATTCACTTAACTCCGTATTCTTCCTTAATGTTCATCCCCACGCATTTGCCGTGGTTACCGAGACTTGATTGTCGTTCAGGTACTACTTCGTAGTCCTATTGAAGTACGTTTCACTAATACTTCATAGTGGTCTAAACTATGATAATCGGGTATTACAGCCTCTTTGGCGTTGTAGGTTTGGGAATTATCCAACCTTGACTAGTTCCTTAGTCGGTTACTATACCATTGTCGGTATTATTTAACAATTATGGTCCTGTAGACATGTGTCTCGGGTTTGTTGCTCCTCCATTAACCGCCTCTGTGCACCGTTAGTGCTATCTTTTCTTGTTGACTGGGTTTCCTCGACTGCTAGGCATGTCGACCCTGGTCACCGGAAATTTTGGTCTCTTGTAGATATGATTCTTAATCTTCTGCTATTAAGTGCGGGTAAAGGTGTTCAAACAGGTTCTGACTCTGGGATTCTCAGTCCTTGGAATCTACCGCATGACCGGTTTTGGTTCTTATCGGAATAATTCATAACAGCCAGATCGGGTTGTTCCCGAGTATGAGAGGGCTTTCCATCTCTCTGGTGTTCTTTCCCGAGCCATAAAACAGGGACTGTGGAGGGTGGGAAGGAGATTGTAGGATTCCAGTACATACTGGTAATTCCTAACTAGCGTATCTCTCACGCTATCTCTCAACCCTTAACCCAAAGCACTAAATTCCTAACTCGGTACTTCCTAAGCTCGGTATTTCCAGTCATCAGAGCGATACTTCGCTCTGATACCACTTTTTGTAACACCCCTACTAATAACACCACACTTAACCATTATTCGCAGCGGAAATCACATCATAAACACTGACTATTTCAATGGGTGTTACACGCCGTTAGCCACCCACGTGGCTAACAAGGCTATTACTTACATAACGTACCGGTCTGATGGACAAGATTACCGAGCACTACACTTTATGTTTACAAATCCATTACAACCGAATACAAATACATTTACATTACAACTGTACCGAGTCTATACCTTCAGCTACCGACATCCAACTTCGGTCTTACATTTCTCACAACCATATAAATAACTGATAACTATCCAGCTATATGCAGCTACCCCGTCCTACTCTCGAACACTACCAGCTCCATTGTGCCTGTAAGTAATGGGGGCCCCCCAAAGGGGGTCAGCACCTTTGCTGGTATGGTAATCCCGCAAGCCGCATGCTACCAGGCCACGCACAACTAATTGTCGAGTGAGCATGCAGGTTATTTTATTTTAAGCACGTAAGAAAACTATAAACATATAACATACTTATAAGCACACACATCCAATAAAAAGGATACAACCATAACATTCACACATCACATTGGTTAGATCACCTTATTGTATTCCTTGTCTCTTGAGGGCTCTACCTTAACGGGGCTTAGTTCTTACTAAGCAACACTCACCGAATTGATCGGCTACAACTATTTCTTTCGCTGGATTTGGGTTGATTTTGGTTATCATTACACAACATCACCGCACATATCCCGTAACAACACATACACAACACACCACCGTTCTTCTTAGAGAACGTACACTTTACTTAGGGTGTGTCGGACTAAATGTAAGTCCGCACACCGTACGTATTCACTTTACTTAGATGGGTCGGTCTTAATATAGATCCGTACACATTATACACATATTCCCCTAGTACGTGAGTCAGATAAATAGCTTTGGTTAAGCTATACCGGTCTTAATATAGAACCGTACACATTATATACATATCCCCCTAGTCCGACGTGAGTCAGACAAATAGCCTTGGTTAAGCTTGAGGGTGGTTGTAATCCAAGAAGGAAAAACAACCATAACATAAAAGAGTGGGAGTTAATTCACATATATCCATCAACTCCGAAACAACACGCGTGACCGGAACGACCGGATTCCTCACCCCCCATAATACATACATATTAGTTAGAAGTCCCTTTATGGAACTTATCACATATATACACCTTTTGGTGTTACAAGTTTGGTTAATCACACACAAGGGATGTATCATCCCATTCGACAAGCATGGACAACAACATTCGTTAAACAACGATACATTAAGCAAAGGCAACACACAACACACATAACCACCATATACACTAAGGCACGGATAGCCATAGTTAGTATGTTCCCGTGGGTTGGGACGTTTAATCCGAATACCGGTCTCTAATGTGATCCTAGAGTCGGTTAGCTACGGTTCAACACGTAATTAAGGTTAAACGGTATCGGAATTATTTACGCCACATTAATGAATTACTGTAAACTCATTCAATGCTTTATCTTGCAAGGTGGCAAAACACACAGAAAACAAGTTGGCATACAAGCTGGTGTAACCCGGTAGGACACAGGTTGCAAGAAAACCATACCTGTCACCGCGGGGAATTACTTTTCCGGTGTTCTCACGTGCCTCGGTTCACACTTGTTCTTCATGTCTTACTCTTGAACCACTATTTACATGTCAAATGGTTCAATTAATATTAAGGTGTTACGGTAGGTACATAATTGCTACTCCCGTACTTACCCCGTTATCCCGTTATTTCGGTTTAACTTTGTGTACTTAAACTCACAACTTCCTCAATCACTTCCAACACTTGTTTATACTTATTAGGACCTTTAAAAGTCACCAAACAAGGCCTTAACAACATCCAAAACCATTACCCATCAATCCTCCACCTTTAGAACCCTTAAAAACACTTTC
Source organism: Limonium bicolor (assembly GCA_023374045.1). Lineage (NCBI taxonomy): Eukaryota > Viridiplantae > Streptophyta > Magnoliopsida > Caryophyllales > Plumbaginaceae > Limonium > Limonium bicolor. Next base: position 101,307,448 of record CM041782.1, read on the forward strand.
TAGGCAATTCTGGGGGTGGTCCAGGACTTGGTCCGCACCCAAGGTCCCGGACCAATACAGAAAATGACTTTCGGCTATTTTTTTAACCTTGGTCCTGGACTTGGTCCTGGACTTAGTCCCGGACCAATTCCTTCATTCACTCTCGACATGTTTTTTGATGCGGTCCGGGACTTGGTACATATCCTAGGTCCCGGACCCTGCTAAAAACTGCTACTAAGGTCATTTTTCAACCCCAAATCAACCCTTAATCCACCCCTAATCATTCCATAAACTTTCCATAAGTTTCATACATAATTAAACACATCAAAACATGCTCTAAACCTCTCCAAATCTTTGGTTTAATCCACCACCCAATTCTTGCTCAAATTCAACAAACTCACTTTTCACATTCTTGCATTTTGCACACTTGTGCATTTCTATTACCTTTTGATAGTTCTTACCTCCTACCAAACTTACCAAATCCATCAATGACCATTACCAATCATTCCTACATAAATGCACTCCTAAAACCCACATTCACTCCTTGTTTCACAAGTTACAAACACCAACTCTTTTTCTTGAGATTCCAAGTTACCAAGCATCATTATGCTACAGATTTTGTACTCTCTTATCTCCATTCTCCATCTACCGTTATAAGGCCATTAATCCACTCTACTCAACACTATAAATACCAAGGTTCTCCCATTCACCAATCCATCATCAAAACACTCATTTTCTACCAAAATTTCGCCATAACCTCCCCATAAACCTAACACATCCATTTCCATCAATTCTCATCATTTTCATTCCTAATCTAGCCACACCCTTACAAGGGTCCTACCAGCACATAATAAATCCTCAAAGTCCATCAACAACAGCATAACTCCAAAATCTCAATAAACCACAATATAAACACAAACTCAAATGCAATGGCGCTTGGCCCTTAAATCAACGCAAGTTCACAATCTCTCTCAAATTCAACCAACTACATTATTTCACATGATTGGGGTTCGTTATTTTAATTTAACCCATCCCAATCCTAAAGCATTCAAAATAAGTCTTAAGGTAGATTTCTTACCTTAATTCACAAGTCTCTCCTTAATGCTCCTCTTGCTCCTCTTTTTCCCAATTTCGGTCAATTTGGTGATGGAGTCACTACAAAAAAACTGTAGTATCACAGACGGAAAATTTCCTACGGAATTAATCCGTAGGTAAAAAGTACTTTCACCTACGGAATTTTATATTATTTCCGACGGATTACACACCAAATTCAGACAACATTTCCTATGGAATTAATCCGTATGTAAAAAGTATTAGTAACGGAATTCGGAAACATTACATACCAAATTATTTCTGTAGGTGAAAGTCTATCAGTATTTTACCCGCGAACACAAAAGACTAATGGAGGGAAATCAATTTACTGAATGTTATATTTTTAGTGACCGAATTTCCGTAGGGAAAAATCTATCCGTAGGCACTGGTTATCAGCAACAATAACCTTTACCTACAAATCCACCTCAATTAGTCATTCACCGCAAATCTTCTTTTCTCTCTTTTTTTTTCGCCCCGTACACGCGTTATCTTCTTCTTCGCGTTCGACTGATTTTTCCTTGCTGCTGGTGAAGATTTGCAACCCTAATGCTGCCGGTAATGGCCATCATTTTTTTTTCTCTTAATATTGCAACCCTAGCTGGCGAAATCTGGAGCTTCATTATCTTCTTTTGCTTCTGCGCCGTCATTCTCTTCTTTTCTTCTGCGCCTTCATTCTCTTCTTCGCTTGCGCTTTGCAGGGCAAAATTTGGTGCTGCAGTTCACTAGGAAACCGGTAAATCTTCTCTGCACCTTCATTCTCCTCTGTGCTTGCGCTATCGAACTTTCACTTCTAATTTTGTTCCATCTGTGGGTGGGTTGGAGTGGAGCGAAATTCCGATACTTTGTCTCATCTGTGTTCGTGTCGTGCCGTGTCTCTTTCTAATAGTCTCTCCGTTTAGGGGAATAACTACTTCTCACTCACTTTACCGGATTACAACATTCTTACTCATGAATAGACAAGTAACAGACGCGAAGAAAGATGAATAAGAAGAAATTATTGTTGGGCTGATCAAGAATACTTTGGGGTTATCAATTCTATCCGGTGCGTTGGTTTGATTTGTGTTTAATTAGTAGTAGTAATTCTAGTTGGGTTTATGTTGCGCTGAAAAATTTCAATTCCAGCAAGTTATGGATGGACAATTAACAATTGTGGTGGTTACTGTGATGATGCGGTATGCTTTCCGGTTCAGCATTTTTGGTTGGGACACAAAACCCATATTGCTGAATATAGGACAAGAATTGCTGCATCTTCTCCCTTTTTCTTCCTTAGTTCCCTTCTGCTTCACATGCAGATCAATGTGCTTCTGATCTTGGTGATGATTGACATCACATTTCCCCTACAGATGTATCTTATTTCGAATTCATCAATCATATACTTTAAGGAAAAAAAAACAATATACTAATATCATACTCGAAAAAACATTAATAAGTAGAGAAGGTTAAGGGAAATCTTACATGATACATAGTTGGACCTCTCGTTGGTTCTTCTAGCATGTAAATCCATCTTCTTCTTCAGCTCCATGCTTATCTGATCCAGAACATTCTAAGGGTAGATCAATATCCAAGACCAAGAAACTACTGCATCATAAAAACTATAAATAAAACTGTTACAAGTTTGAAAAAGTAATCACAACGATTATCTAGCTCTCTTCAAATGAACCGTCTCTGATCTGGCCAGAGCCCGCATCAAAGATCATTAAAGTGTTCTGTTGCAATACATTACTGTAGCTCAAACTGCCATCATCTTCAAATGAATGAAAATAATAATTTTCTTCTTCCTGATCAATGTACTTCTTTATATTGCCTTGTTCCAATATCTTAACATAGTCTGAGTAACGAGCAAGAATTTCTGTCCAGCTGCTGCTCATACTGCTAACCTCAATGTTTCTTTGGTACCTTTCCTGAACTTGCAGCGGATTGTCGGGAGGCCTAGCTGTTGATGAGCCTCGTAACGGTGACAACCAGAGAAACCTACCAGGAGGCAGGAGAGACTGATACTTCTTTTTTAAGGATTTCACTACCACTATCTGAAAATAATACTCTTAACAACTATGTAAATCTTTTACGTAGGTAGACAAGGTGTCCGTGTCTATACCATAGAATACTCCATCAACCTCCAGCAAATCAATCTGCCAAGTTTTATAATAGGAAGCAAAGACAATACGATCAGCAAACACGAGTCAAGCTACAGACCATACCACGGGCTAGTTTGCTTGCTGATCAATCATACCATAGACCAAAAACACGGGCTATATTGCCTATACAGCTAGTTTTCAGCCAATTTAACAGCTGGGCTGCCTATAATATTATGAGACAATACGATCAGCAAACACGAGTCAAGCTACAGACCATACCACGGGCTAGTTTGCTTGCTGATCAATCATACCATAGACCAAAAACACGGGCTATATTGCCTATACAGCTAGTTTTCAGCCAATTTAACAGCTGGGCTGCCTATAATATTATGAGTCTACTTGATGATATTGTTTGTTATCTTATATGGTGAATTTCTTTCATGGGAGTCTCTCTGGCTTGAAAAATGATAAAGTTTTGACAGATTTGTGTTTACTTTCTTTTGTTTCCTATCTCGAATAGTACCTGCGACTACCATCCTCCCTCCTCCTTTCTACTCTTCAACCGCCATCCTATTATACAGGGAGGGGCTATTGAGTGTTGAATAATTTTGCATATACAAAAATTACTGTACAGTGTCACTAGTAGTAATTTTGCATCCATTACTAATTGCAGGATTTTTTTTCCACAGCTGAAGTGGTGATCTTACGGGAATCAAGAAACACTTCTCGAGAAAACATGGTGAGAAGAAATGGAAGTGTGAGAAGTGTTCTAAGAAGTACGCTGTTCAATCAGATTGGAAAGCTCATTCCAAAACGTGTGGGACCAGAGAGTATAAGTGTGACTGTGGTACACTTTTTTCCAGGTGTGTGAAATTAAATTGAACTGATGAATGATTGATTGAATTAACTACTGTTTGGTGGTAAACTATCGTCATTGTCGTCGTCGACATATGTGAAATGTTACAGGAACAATTTATGTGTATTATTCATGAACACAGACATACGCAATCAATTTGTTATTTCGTGTGTGTAGAAGTAGAAGCAATGATTGGGTAATTAATGGTATTCATATTTCTGCTATAGTTAATCTAGGCTCACTGCTGTTAGGATCAGCAAAATTCTATTAGTAAATGCCACATACCAATGCGCTTAGGAATAGATTCACACTTCTGTCACATTCTTTAGGTGGTTTCCTAAGTATAGTTTAGCTCTGTCAAAGTTTTCATCATATTTTTTTAAAAAAATACTTTACGCACTATATTACACACTTATTTAGTTTTGTTTTCACAAAATAATTCATTAATAGGTTCCTCTGTTTATGTTATGATGGCTCCAGCTTTGGGTTTATAGTTATCAGTTATGTGTATCTGTGAGCTAAAGAGTTTAATGATGTGCAGAATTACTTCTGTTTTGTTGCATCTTGTCATTTTACTGCCGCAGTAGCCAAGCGTCTAGCTTAAGCTTTATATAGTTCTAAATCTGCTTCTGTTTTTAGATATAAACAGCATATGCCGCTTGAAATATAACTTGCGCTATTAATAAGGGCTTGCTATAACTAGGAAGTAATGCCAGGTTCTAGTTATGATTACTAGCTCTGTTTAAGAGATCTTGTGATATTATATTAAAACTGGATTTACTAGGCTCAAAAAGTTGTGTTTTGGATTGCTCATATGGTAATAAGAGGTTAATATCTTGAACCATAAATTTCTGTTACTTACAATTTTTAGTTGGACGTTTGTGCATATGTAGCAGCAGAAAACAATTTTTACTTACAATTGCTTGCTGGTCTACCCGCTCCAGCGCGTTACGCACTATGCTTTTACACTTGTGAGCATATATAGAGTAAATTTGGAAGCTATCTGTTATGGTTAAAGTGGCATGTTAATAAAATACAGTTAACTTTTTTTTTCTTCTACGTCTCTGCACATTCATGCTTCGAATACACATTCTCTGATTTGACCAGTAATACTTGTTGCGACTGAGTTAAAAACATGAGAATCAGCTACTGGCTTCGAATACACATTCAATGATTTTTTATTTTTGAAGTTGCTTCTTGTATAGTGTAGTTTTATCTTCTGTTAAACTAGATATGTTTTCTTTTGCAGATTTGGAAGTAGCTGGAGGGATATGAAGCTCTCAACTGAAGAATATGTGTCTTCTATGATGCAAATCAGAAAATGATTGTCATAGTGATTAGGAAACTTGAATACTTTAAACTTTGGTAGGATATGGGTGTTGTAGTATGAATTCTTATGAGAAACGTCTTATAGTTTCTTTCTTATGGAAACATTTACTAGTTATGAAGACTATTTTGGGAATGTTATGACTATGGATGTAACTACTTTATGTAGCACATTTATAAAATGTCACATGTGTTTCAGCTATGAATTATTCAGATTATATGTGTTTTGTTTGTGAAATTACTAGGTACAAAACATTTCGTAGGTGATAACTTATGAGATGAAAGATTTCGTAGGTAATAACACTATTTGAGGTGAAACATTCCGTAGGTAATAATATCTGAAACACAAAATTTTGGTAGGTGATAACATATCAGAGACGGAAATGTTCGTAGGTGATAACAGTTTTCTGAAACGGAATATTAGGTAGGTGATAATCATTTTCTGAGACGGAAATATCCGTAGGTGATAATAGTTTTCTGAGACGGAATATTCCGTAGGTGAAAGTGATTTTCAGAGACGGAAATTTCTGTTGGTAAAAGTAAATAATATTACCGACGGATTGTGTTTTCACAGACGGAATATTATTACCGACCCGCTTATTACAGACGGAAAGTTCCTACGGAATTTTCCGTCTGTGATTGTCATTACATACGGAAATCTAACTTTTACCTACGGAATATTCCGTCTGTGATACTGCTGTTTTCTTGTAGTGAGTTACCAAACTCCATCCCAACATCCAAATCACACAAAGAGCACACAATTAAAATTCTAACCCTTAAGATAACACAATTTCAATGCAAGGATTAGAACACCATAGTTAGGGTTTACCTTTTGGGGCTTTTTAAGAGGGGTTGTCACCCTTGAATCAAGAAGGGGATTATTCCACCATTGGAGGGTTGAAATGAAGCTCCAAAACAAGAATAAAACAAGACATGAGGATGGGCAAAATCGGCCAACACAAAAGGAGGAGGAAAAAAAATGAGTTTTTCATGAATATTTTTACCTTAGGAGAGAGAGGAGACTCCAAGCTTCCTTTTGATGTCATTTTCTCTTCAAATGGGGAAAATCCATGGAGATGAAGTTCTCCATTTTGGAATTTTGAAAAGAGAGATAGATAGAGAATGATGAGAGGATGAATAATATGTATTTATTTTTGTGATTTGAGCTTTATTAAAGCTTGGGCAAGGCAAATAATGGCAAGGAGCCATGGGAGCTTGTTGGAGCTTCCAAATCGTGACCAAGGAAGAAGAAGGGGAGGATGGGGTCTGGGCACCAGAAGAAAAAACGAGAGAGAGAGAAAATAATGGGGAGAGAGAGAGGAAAAAGTAAAATAAGGAGGAGAGAGGGAAAAAGGTGGCACTTTTACTTTTTACTTTTTAGACTTAGTTCTTATTAAGAGCTAGTTTAATTGTGAGTGGGGTTAATTTATAACCTTAGAAAACCGGTCCCCACTATAATATGTAACTGGAGCGTTTTTCGTCTTTTACAGAAAACGCTCGTTATTTTACCCGGTTTAGCACTATTCATTAACCGGGCCCGTTTCCGGAATTTTCTCGTTTAATTAATGTTAATGGCTCTTAGGCTTCCATTAATGTTTATATAAAGTTAGTTGATGAACTATAATTTTTACGGGGTCGTTTAACTGTTTAAAGTCACGTTTTCGTGTTTTCTCGAAAAACGCGCTTTAAGACTCCGTTAGCGTTTTAACGCATTATTTAGCTCCGTTTTCTTCGGGAATTTTCCCACATGTTCTTAGTGTGTAATTAAGGTATAAAAATATATTTATAACCATAGTGAAGGTTATATACCTCCTAAAATAACTAAATACGTGTTTTCACATTTTGTGACTTTTACGCATTTCTTTTTCTTTTTGGTTTTTATTTCTTCACCCATGATCTTAAGGACTTAATTAGCCTTATAAAATAATAATCACATAATTAATTAAAACATTAAGGTTTGGGGTATTTCACATAGACTTGCGTCTTTTAGCAACTAAGGATTCGTTTTAATTAGGCATCTGCCTTCCGCTGTCTAAGTCAGATATTTACCCTGGCTATCATGTGCTGCCATGTCAATACTTTGTTCAACTTTTGTTGACTACGCCACTCATTAATGACTAATCATACTTGGGTGTTAATGAGTTAGGCAAGAAATATTAACCATCGTTTATGGGTCTTTTTCAGCTCAACTATACCAACTCTATGGTGTAGTCCTTTTGAGGTTCTCTCTTTCGGGATTGCACGTCTTTGATCCTCTGTAGGTCATTGCTTAAATTTGTTTTCTCTGATTCTGTTTCTGGGGTTTATCAACATCCTCAATGAAGAGTGTTGTCAATAGTATTATTCTGGTAGTTCATCCCGTTTTTATTGAAAGTTGTTATGTCATCCGTCTTCATAGTATGTCGTAATACCTTCCTTGTAGGTTATTACTTACATCTGGTCTTCTCACATTGTTGAGTAATCTCTTTGGTTCTTCCATTCAAGGTTAGGCATGGTTTTGGGTTGAAGTTCTTACCTGTAGTGTGGGTTGCCTGTTGTTGATGCTCACGTCATTTAGTTTCCTGACCAAGTCCAGCTCCCTGCTAACTGGTGTACCGATTTAGTTGTCATGGTCAGGCCGTCAAGCCCTCCCAATGTTTTGCTCTTCAGTCTTAAGGAATTGTAATCCAGTGTTAATATGTATTATATCTGTGGTTTTTACCATTTGGTATTCACGGCTTCCCGTATAGCTTCATTGCGGCAGCACTTGCCAAGGCAAGTGCGCCATGCAAGATGGGCAATTGGTACTGTTTACGTCGGTAATGGTACATTCTCCTAACTCCACGTAATTAGTAGTTCACTAGACTCTTTCTTTGCCCTTTTTGGCTTTGGTTAATTGATTATCTGGGCAGCTTCCTGACTGCTTTGTTATTATAGTTACTTATCAGGGTATTCCTCTTTCTGAGGGGACCCTTTTTCTTTCGCTTTCACCTTGGTTCTCACTCTCGTTTCCACACCTTTGTCGTGGTTATCGTGTATTGACTCTCCTTAGGCACTACGTCGTAGTCCTATCTTGGAGTATGACTTGCATATGCAATCGTAGTCGTCTGAGCTACTTGCAGTTAGGTCTTTGCAACCCCCTTTTTTGGGTAAGTTCGGAGTTACCCGCTGCATAATTGACTTTTAGGTAGTCCCTATGCTCTTGCGCGGTATTATCCCACTATTATTGCTCCCTTGGACTGTTGTCCGGTGTTTTTGTCGCTTCTCTTGTCCTCTCATTGCTCTCGTAGTGCTTTTCTTCTTACTGGTATGGCGGGGTTATATCGACTGCGTAGCATGTCGACCCGAGTTGCCGGTAATTATTATTCTCTCATTGGTAAGATTCTGTTGGTAGTGCCTATTTCAACGTTCCGCTCCAATTAGGACCTTCAAGTCTTGAAAGACTATTGCATAACGAGGTGTTTCTCGTATTTGCACAATGCTAATTAATTGCCAGATCGGGTTCTCCCAAGTAAGAGAAAGCTTTCGTCTCTCTGGCGTTAGTTTCCAGTATCTTAGAACCAGGGGCGCGGAGGGCGGGTCAGGTATTATACATATCCGATACACATCGGATAATCCTAACTAATGCACCTCTAGCACTAATACTCAACCCTTATCCCAAAGTCTAAAGTTCCTAACTCGGTAATTCCTACGCTCGATAATTTCCAGTCATCAGAGCATAACTACGCTCTGATACCACTTTTTGTAACACCCCATCTCCAAATACAATGATCATCGCCCTAAGTCCATCTCGTTCATTAACAACGCAGCGGAAAAGTTCTACTAAATCGGTGTTACCGCCTTTAGTCACCCACGTGACCAACTAGGCCTATTCTCTTACAAGTCACGATCTGACTAACCGGATAATTACCTGAGCATCTATACAATACAATCCATAAACCACAACTTATGTCGAGTATACTCATATCCTAATACATCATACTAACATCTCATCCGTTTACTAAACGAGTGTACATGCATAACTTGTGTAACAAATGTAAATGCAACCCGAAGTACTCTACCCGTTCCAACTCTCAGGACGGTCGTCTTCTAATATTCACCTGCAAAATAAACAGTTGCCCCCGAGGAGGTCAGCACCTTTGCTTGTACGATTCTCTTACAGCCCCCAAGCTAACGGACTACGACGACTAATTGTCGATAGCATGAAGTTGATTAGATACACAACGTAAGTAAGAAGTGCAATAAACAACAAGCCACATATGAACAAATATAGTTCACACACAATGAACGACTTAAAAGTGTTCCCTTACTAAGTGAGTTAATCATTTAACTCCTTAAAGTATGATTTCTCTTAATCTTAGTACATTCTTATCTTACATCAATCTTAATCCTTAATTCAAATCTTATCTCAATTAAGACAACCGTTCTTTAATTAGAACTGATTGTACCTCAATTCGTTGTTTATTTTTGTCGGGTTGTTATTAACCCTAGCCAGTGAGTTATCAGCTCCACTAATTTAAATAAACATTATTTCTTGAATTATGAGGGGTGGAGGTGTTATACCCAAAATTTCAACCCCCCGGAGTGGTCTCTAAGGCATACGTGTTACAAAGGGCAAAATGGTCAAAATGCACCAATACAGGATTTTCCAAGGACATTCTCGGGATTTTCTATTTTTCATATGACTTGTTCATTATCTCCAAACACTTCCAAATATCATGGTCATTATGAAAGGTAATTCATGATTCTCTGATAATATTTATTCTGGAAATTTAGCATTTAATTCATATTATAAGCTAATTTCTTTAATAATTAACACATGAAATAGCCTCAAAATAGAAATTAAAAGGTTTCCAAAATTAAAATAAAATTGTCACATGGTTACCATGACTACATACAGTCATAAACCTGAAATTATTTTATTGGGAACCTTATCCCAAAATTTAAAAGAGAAATTCAATCATTTTTGCAATTTTCTCTCTCCTCCGGAAAATACCGAAATCAAAACAAAGTGTCATGCAATTTTAACACAGGATAGAGGGTGATTTTTAGAGACTAATTCCGTTGGAATTTCGTTATTTTGACTTTCCAATAATTAGTTATGAATTATGGGAGATTCCATATTGTGCGATTTTTATCTAATCGATTATTTATCAAAATAATCCGATTCCAACTCTCAAAATTCCTAAAAATCATTCTTTACCTTCAGTTAAATTTTCATAATTTTATCCGCTTGCAACATATTCTAAAAAATCAGATTCCCTTAGAGCACGAAATCAGTCTTTTAGATAAAGATCTTGCTCTATCAATTTGACCATGCTCTTTCTATAAAAGGACCCCCCAAGAACGAACTAGGGCAGAGGAGATCATCCCCAAAGTCGGAGAACTCAGCCGTCAACCTACTTCCAACGTTTTTGCAACCCCGAGCCTCGAATCTATACCGAAATCATCCCGAAATCACCAAAAAACACATTCCTTCTTCTCCCATTGAGATTCCTAGCACCAACACAGAAAAAATACAGAAGCAAACCGTGGCTAAAAATACAAGGAAGAAGGAGCCAGAAGCTTGGGTCAAAGTCGAACCGGATTGGCCATCAACGAAGCTCTCGAAGATTCCCGACATGAAGGAACAATCAAATCCCGAAGTCAAAACAGGTTGGAATTTGACTTCCTTAACCCCTCTGATCAGAATACACTTATGTGTGAAATTTCTAATCGAATTGACTTTTTATTGCTTCTGAATTAAGGTTTGTTTGTGTTTCTGTCTAATAACTTGTTAACTAAGTTTCGTATTTTTTGACTTCAAATTGAATTCTTTCAATCACTAACGTCTTGTATATCTTTCAGGCTACACACCCATAAAATTTGAGCCAAAAACACCTTCGGGAACAGCCTCAACGCCGCCGTCCGAGGGCGGTCCGCACCCACGGACGTCATGTCCGGGGTCCCGGACTCCCTGTCCGTAAGCCCGGACGCCCACGGACGGCGGCGGGATTTTAAAAAATTCAAAATTTAGGTTTTCTAATAATGTCCGGGCCCACGAAGCCTGTCCGTGGCCCCGGACTTTGCAAATTTTTGTTTTCCTTTAAATTTCGACTCTTCTGTATAGTTAGGTTAACTGGGGTCCGTGGTCTCGGACATGGGGTCCGTGGCTACGGACGTAAGCAAAATTCGACCTAATTCTGCCTCCGAAACCCTAGTTTAGGTAGCTTTTAAGTTCACTTTAATTTTCTGTCAAAAAATGCTAAAAAACACAAAAAAGCAGAAGCTCGCGCACTTAGGTTAAAACGACTCGTAATAAGCCGTAAATAAACCAAGTAGAGGAAAAACGACCTAGGAAGGGTAATGAAAGTAATTGAACCCTAAATAAGTCGAATATCAAGCCCCCGAACCCGAACTCTCCTTTCCTAATTTGATCTAGGTTAAAATTAGGTGGCGACTCATAATAGGTTCCAGTGAGCTAGCTTAGGTTTTAATAATTATTGTTTTTATGACATAGTTATTAATCTTAGGTTATAAGTGGACCTAAAACCCGACTAAATCCCAATCAAATTAACAACATAGGATAGGGTTTAAAATCGAGGCTCACAGGAGGCTTGACCCTCCTGCGCCAACTGAATTTGCCTCCTACCTCGGAATGTTCATCCGTGGTGGTCAAGTCTATTTGTCGACTCTAGGCGACGAGTCCGAAGACAAGTCATATTTGGAAGTCGGGATCTGATAAGGATACCGACCTCCCCCAATACACATGTGCCAGTACCATTCCGGATTCCACACTCCCCCCAAGTTCCAGTTAGTGGAAGTCTCAAAGTCAGTGTTGTTAGTTAACCACTTTCGGTTACTAACAAAACAATATATGGGTGTGTTCCTTATTCTCACACAATTCTTTACTAAACACTGTTAGTAAGTTCTCATGGTAAGTCTTGTTAATGCATCACAATCATACAACAAACATAATATTCCGGTTGCATGCTTTATCTTGTTTAGTTGGAACATATAAACAATTAGCACACAAGCTGAGGGACACCTCGTTAGCAAGCAGGCTACAAGAAAACCAGACCATACACCGAAGATTGGCTAGCTCTTAATACCACGTTCGCCTAGTCCGTCGAACGCCTCCGACTATCTAGATCTGTAACGAGAACTAGTATTAGTATCCTGTGTCTTAGAACTAGTTTGGTTCTCTTTTCAACTTAAACCACTTTCTAGGTTAACCCGTGTATAATAGTTTACCGTTAAACGGGTTCATTCATTTATGAGCGTTTTCAAGCTCAATTCTAATTCATTAACATACTAACGTCGTTAGTAGTTACTTAGTTGCACAGTCAGCATCTTTAGACTTATACGGACCTTAGGTTTTCGTAGTTTTCACTATTCATCCATATTTCACTATTCATTTATACGGTCTCATATTCTACCATTCATTTATACAGTCTCGTATTTTATTGTTCACGTATAAGTATTTCCTATTCATGTATACGGATACTATTCACGTATACGAGTACTATTCATGTATACCAAAATTTATTGTATACGTCCATATGATACTCCGTATCATACGTATTTATTTCGTTTTCCAATATAACTTGTATTTTCACTAAAAATCCTTTAATATTGATTTCTTCTATTTTTCTTATATTACGGGTATACCTCTCGTATACCCCAAGTTATATACGGGTCTCGTTTAGCCCCGTGTTAACTCTGTTCCTTTTACAACTTGTTTCTAAATTCTTTATTTAATTTCCTTAACCTTCTAAACACATAAAAATGTGTTATTTACATTCCTTACCTATGGCTTTCTTTTAATTTCTATTTTACTCATAATAAGTTCTAAACTTGTTATTTTTATTTCTAATTTCTTCCAAAGTCTTTATTAATTAATTTCTTCTATACTTTTGGTCAATTACCAAAATATAGCCAAGTTTGACCAGTCTTTTATGGTCAAACCCCCTAACTTTCCAGAATTTAGAGTATTACCCCCAAAGTTAATTTATCTTAACTTTTTATTCCTTAAACATTTTATTACCTAATCTTTTGCTATAATTTTTATTCTAACTCATCTAAATATTTTATAAACTGTCATTGACCATGTTTGACCATGTTTGACCAGCAAAATTACCATTTTACCCTTGTGGTCTATTCTTTCATTTATTAACCAATTTAACTCCAATTAATTTCTAATTTTCGTAATTTATTTACCTACAGATTTTTGAACATCAAAAATCACTTTAAACATCTCTAAATCACCAGATTTAATTATATAATGTTGTAGTATATATATACCATCCTTTATTAAATTTTAAATATACCAAAAACCTTATAAATCCTTATAATTCTCATAATCCCTCTATAAATTGTAAACTTAATTCTACAATTATTTTCTCATCACCTAAACTCTCAAAAATTCCATATTCACCTCATATATTTTCGGCAATCACATTATGTTACCAAAACTTCTTAAATTTTACATATTACTCTTAATTACTCTAATTCTTTTAATTTAACTAAGTTAGATAATTTTTCTAACTCCATTATATCCCCATAATTTTCGGCCATAATATATATCATAGTTTTTTAATTTTTCTGGTATATTATGATAGCTTATATTGAAGCTTATATCATAAGGAGTATAAATCTATTCTTAGGTTTAATAAACATTAACTTTTAATTAGCTAAAAATTGAATATTAATCACTAAAATTTCGGCAATAAATAATAAGATGAAAAACATGTTAGATCTTATATAGATCAAAAATTAAAACCTTGAAATAGGTAGTTGTAGGATTTACCTTGTATATTAACCTTTAGCTTAATATTTAAGCTTGATTTACTTAGAAATTTTGACAGCAATTTGCCAGAGAAATTGGATCCAAAATCATAGAATAATATGAATAATAAGAAGGGTTAGTAACCCAAGGAACTCGGCCTTGATGAAAATCAAAGAACAAAGAGTTTCCAAGAAGGCAATGTTTTACCTCGAGAATCAAAGGCACTTCTTCGTAGTTTTTCCTCAGAGTTTGGACACCCATGAGCTATGGATATGACACTCTTTGAAAGAGGATTCCAACGAGCTATCTAGCTTGGCATTTGGACTTAAGATGAGAAAGTTATGATTTGTGGAAGACAAGGTGTTCTTTAAGGTTCTAATCTAGCTAAATGGTGTTTTTCATGGAGTTTCTCCAAAGGGAGGAGGAGCCACGAGTTCAATAGCTCTAAGAAGAATGAATGAGTGTCTAATTGATGAATTATTCAGGGGACAATGCGATAAGGCACTCATGGAAAGGCATAGTAGGTGAAAAGTAAGTAAAATGACATTTTAACACCTTTTTCTTCCCTTCCAAAATCGGCAGTTGTATGCCTCGCTGGCTTTGATTGTTTTCCGATTCCGACTTGTATTTAGGTAATATTAGATGTATTAATGTTGTACCTGAGGACTTATTCCATGTGTTGGTTGTACCTGAGGACTTATTCCTTGACTTTCGTTAGTTTTAATCCCTGACTTACTGTGTGCTTGAACACTTATTTTGTGTGTATATGTAATGGTTCCTATGACCATTTAATTGTTGTTCCATTGTTTCTTTTTGGTATTTAGGCTCATTAGCCTTTTCGTTCCATGTATACATGCTTAATGCACATTTTTCCTTAAAGCATATTTTTGTGCTCTAAGGTGTGTTTTCGGTTTAAACGCTAATTCCTCTTAACGCGTATTACTAATATTAGGGGTATTTCATAATTGAAATCTCTTGGGAACTTATTGGTAGTTCCCTAATTTATTTGTGCTCTTTAAAACACCTTTTGTTCTAATTGTTCTTAGAGCATATTTTGCGTAAGTTGTTGTTTAATCTCTCTTCAAATGTTTCTAAGGCATGTTCTAGCCTTAGTATATCCTAATTAGATAGTTCATTAATATATTAAGGTTTGGGGTATTTCAATCTACCCCCCTTAAAAGAACTTAGTCCCCAAAGTTCCTATGTATCTATATCTCTTAGAATACACAGTTAACTTCACACTAAAAGATCATATGGATCACTCCATATCTGTATAGGCATTCTGACTCATAAGGTCTGCCATATATATATATATATATATTCACCACACTTACCACACAACATGTCTTTTGCATGTTTTAGTAATGAAATACTCTTTGTATATTCTTTGTTGTATACTCCTCATGTAACCGGTTCGAAGACAAAGGTTTTCATGTCCACGACTTCGTGAGCGAGTAATACAGAAAATGTTATCCGCAGGTACCGATTGCGCTGGAATCTTACGCTCTCTGGTCCACGGTCCTTTGGAAGGTCAAAACATCACATACTTTTATCGTATCCCCCCATGTCGTCGGTCAGAAGACAAAGGCTCATACGCCCACGCCTTCATGGGCTGAGTGATATAAAACCAGTTTGTTCTCCTCATGTCACCGATCCGAAGACAAAGGCACATACGTCCTCGGTTCCATGAGCGAGACTTAGTAAAGAAAATACATGTCAACTCCAATTCCACTTTATGCTACTGCATCTATACTTAACGTGATTAATTGTGACCACTTTAGGAAGTCTCAGGAATCATCCAACCCTGATGTGATCAGCATCAGTGTTGAACTACCCTTTCACCTCAATCTGTGTTCAGTTTCCCTTGATCTGTACCGGATCAAGTTCCACCTCCCACGTCAACTTCAAACAATCTAATAATTATTCGTATAGCAGTTCATATCTTTTAGTCCTTCTAGTCATAATTATAAATTAATACATCGCAAAATGATGGAACTCAGTCCATAAATCATTCTCAATTCATCTCTACATCGGTTTCATACCAATTCATACCTCATAATATTACCATATTCGGTCTCATATCAATATATATCATAGGGATCTTCATTCCCCTGGAGTTTCTACTCCTCTTTTCCTGAATTCTCGCACCGATGTTTGAACGAGGTAGTCCCCTAATGCATCTGGTATTCGCATCTATTTGTGCGTAATAACCACAACCAAATAAGAATGAATACATATGTTTATATGACATACGTATCAAACATAAAAACAAATTATATTATGCTATGCACACCGTAGTTTACACACTTGATACGTGAAGAATACGCTAAGCAATTTTGCGCTCTACCCCCCTTAAAATGGATTACACCCACGTAATCAACATTATATCATCCTTGAACAATGGTTCAAGATGATTAGGTGTCATGGAGCAGTCTAGCTTCCATGTAGTCTATCTCACATTATGATTGGGTCAGAGGGTCTTCACCATGGTAATGGCTTAGTCTCTGTATCAAGGATTCTTATTGGTGTTCATACCAATCTTACAACTGTGTTCCAGTGTAGGCTCTAAGGCTCTAAAGTTTTTGGTAGAAAAGTCATATATTTTGTTCGGCTGGAAGATGTGAGACACAACCTTCCTTTTTCTCTTTTGTTAGGTATATCAACCCTTTAAGATACGGTCCACTAGCTTCTGCTACGCGGCTCTGATAATCTTGGGGCTTAGTTTTCCCTTCTTATCTTCTGCAATATGTTTTACAGCTCCTTTGTGTCCTTATAATTTAAGAATAACGCTCTCTTAATGGACGCGTGGTATCTTTATTTATACCCGATGTCAATGAGTTATAGCTTGTCTATCCAGTTTCTCTAGAGATCTAACGTTCATGCTCTTATTGTGCCTTCCATCGTCTGTATTGTTTCCTTTTTAACTGACCTTCGGTTTGAGATTTCTATATTATCTGGAGCTACTGTTCAGTGGTTATTGCTCTTCACAGTTTCCTCAAAAATCTTGAGACATATAAACTGTTCATACTTACTAATCAGTGCTTCTCGCACTTCATAACTCTTAATTGTTTCCTCCTGGAATGAGTTCTCTGACTCTTTTAATCTCATTGGTTTAACTGAGTTCTTCCTCCTCAATTGTTCACGGTAACTAGCTGCTCTGGTCTGGATTTACTTCGCTGACCATTGTACAGAGTCGACTACTTCTCGTGTCTCTTACACTACTCGTTTACATATATGGGGTACCTTACTGATACATGGCTACTTACCCGACTAACTTATAAATAAGTCCTACAGGCCCACAAGCTCCTTTGGAGTGCGGTCGTCCCACATCTCGTTTTAGTATACTCGTAGTGTTCGTCACACGCTTAGTTACAGCTAATTTGTGGAGTATTATGTTGCTGATCTCCTCTTTCATCATTCCATGATAACGCACATGTCGTTCTTCTTGAACTTAATCAAGGAATATCCATCTACTGGGTTCATAACTACATTATACCTTCTGTATTTAGTACAGACTCGATCCTTTAGTAATTTGAGGTCTCTTTCCTTAGTGCCTCTTATCTCATTTCTCATGTCGATCCACTAGGAATGCACTTCCAGTTCCTTACGGAATGGACAGTGTGTTTCCTGTGAAACCTTTCATCACATGGTCCAGACTACTGGCGTTACTGCACAGTCTGTCTCCCATTTCATCACCTTACTTACATCGGGTTTTAATTCATAAATCTGATTGCTTTCGTGTTAATACTTGATGGTTTACTTAGGTAATGGTCGCCTTGCTGCGCACCATAACTTAATCTACCTAAAAGGTATTATTCTCTCGGCCTCCAGTACTGAGGTAGCTTTAGCTGTCTTATATTGCCCATTGATGGCATAATTCTTCAATCATTTTACTTCAACATCTTGTCTTATTTTCAATCCCTTTCTGGTGTAAACACACTGGGAGTTCCCCAGGTGTGATGTAAGGCGGTTGTCGCATCATACTGTAAGATTGTTATCATTCAGCTCGAAGATAATTGCTTCAAATTTCAGGTTTATTTCGCTCAAAGTCTCATAACAAGGAGAGGTATCCTCACCCTCAAGGGGTGGTTCGTTCTCCGCCCCCGTCATTTATATTATCTCTCTATTCTCATTGGTGCCCTTTTCTGGCTATTCCTCCTCAATTTAGTATAGGTTTTCATAACCACTCGTATGTACTAGTTGTAGTTCATTCATGGCCTAGATAAGCCTTTTTATGCTTTCCTATGCCTCGAGCTCTGATGTATTTAACATCCTTGGTTCGTAGGCCCCTAATGCTTGATTAGTCTCAAGTGAGAGCCAGTGTTCGGTTCACTGTCGTATTCTGAATCATCTGTAGGTTATCCATGTAATTCTCTTGTTCTCTGAACTCTGTCAATGTTGGGTCACATCGTTGGATGTACTATTGGGTTTCAAAATAAGTTGTTGTATCTCGCTTCCTGCTGTGGAAGTTTGCTTAGGTAATCCGATGTTAATCAGTGTTTGTGACAATACCTTCGCTCTCATAGACTTGCGTCTTTTAGCAATTAAGGATTAGTTTTCATTAGGCATCTGCCTTCCGGTGTCTAAGTCGGATATTTACCCTGGCTATCATGTGTTTCCATGTCAATACTTTCTTCAACTTTCGTTGACTATGCCACCCGTTAATGACTAATCATACTTGGGTGTTAATGAGTTAGGGAAGCAATACTAACCATCGTTTATAGGTCTTTTTCTGCTCAACTGTACCAACTCTATGGTGTAGTCCTTTTGAGGTTCTCTCTTTCGGGATTGCACGTCTTTGATCCTCGGTAGGTCATTGCTTAAATTTGATTTCTCTGATTCTGTTTCTGGGGTTTATCAACATCCTCAATGAAGATTGATGTTAATAACATTATTCTTGTAGTTCATCCCGTTTTTATTGAAAGTTGTTATGTTATCCGTCTTCATTGTATGTCGTAATACCTTCCTTGTAGGTTATTACTTACATCTGGTCTTCTCACATTGTTGAGTAATCTCTTCGGTTCTTCTATTCAAGGTTAGGCTTGGTTTTGGGTTGAAGTTCTTACCTGTAGTGTTAGTTGTCTGCTGTTGATGCTCATGTCGTTTAGTTTCCTGACCAAGGCCAGCTCCCTACTGACTGGTGAATCGATTTAGTTGTCATGGTCAGGCCTTCAGGCCCTCCCAATGTTTCGCTCTTCGGTCTTAAGGAATTGTAATCCAGTGTTAATATGTATTATATCCGTGGTTTTTACCATTTGGTCTTCACGGAGTCCCGTATAGCTTCATTGCGGCAGCACTTGCCAAGGCAAGTGCACCATGCAAGATGGGTTATCGGTACTGTGTACGTCGGTAATGGTACATTCTCCTAACTCTCCGTAATTAGTAGTCCACTGGACTCCTTCTTTGCCCTTTTTGGCTTTGGTTAATTTATTGTCTGGGCAGCTTCCTGACTGCTTTGTTAGTATAGTTACTTATCAGAGTATTCCTCTTTCTGAGGGGACCCTTTTTCTTTCGCTTTTGCCTTGGTTCTCACTCTCGTTTCCACACCTTCGTCGTGGTTATCGTGTATTGACTCTCCTTAGACACTGCGTCGTAGTCCTATCTTGGAGTATGACTTGCATATGCATTCGTAGTCGTCTGAGCTACTTGCAGTTAGGTCTTTGCAACCCCTTTTTTGTGTAAGTTCGGAGTTACCCGCTGCATAATTGACTTTTAGGTAGTCCCTATGCTCTTGCACGGTATTATCCCGCTGTTATTGCTCCCTTGGTATGTTGTCCGGTAATTCTGCCGCTTCTCTTGTCCTCTCATTGCACTCGTAGTGCTTTTCTTCTTACTGGTATGGCGGGGTTATATCGACTGCGTAGCATGTCGACCCGAGTTGCCGGTAATTATTATTCTCTCATTGGTAAGATTTTGTTGGTAGTGCCTATTTCAATGTTGCGCTCCAATTATGACCTTCAAGTCTTGAAAGACTATTGCATAACGAGGTGTTTCTCGTATTTGCACAATGCTAATTAACTGCTAGATCGGGTTCTCCAGAGTAAGAGAAAGCTTTCGTCTCTCTGGCGTTAGTTTCCAGTATCTTAGAACCAGGTAAACGGCGGTCGGAGTCGGTAGTATACTATCCGATACACATCGTGAATCCTAACTAACGCACCTCTCGCACTAATTGAAATACCCATAAATTAATCTAAATTAATTTAGGGTTTCCTTTATTGAACCCTAAAAAAATACTATTAAATATTAAATTATTATATGGTATTTGAATTAATAGTAAGATTTATAAGTCAATAACTCTTGGAAAAATTTCAAGACACTGCAATTATATTATAAAAGATTTTAGAAATATATGGAACATTGATTTGGGTCATAAAAGTCAATTAAAATCATAGTGAAATATCCCTAATTATTATAAAAATAATTAAGGTCTAATTATATAAGGCTAACATGTTGCAATAATGGATTAAGTAAATATTTACATGAATTACGGAAGGAAACCGGTAAACGCGGAATACTATTATCCATGATGATATAAGGGAGTTGACGACAGAATACTTCACCTAGGCGTGTGACGGACACTACGAGTGTACCAACTGTAATGTGGGACGACTGCACTCCGATAGGAGCTTGTGGCCTGACAGACCTACTTATGGGTTAGTTGGTAAGTAGTAATGTATCAATATGGTACCCCACATATGTACCGAGTAGAGTCCGGAACACGGGAAGTAGCCGCTCCATACTACGGTCAGCAGCGTAAAAGTCCAGCAAGAGCTACGGATTACCACGAATGGTTAAAGTAAAGGAACTCAGTTAAGTTAACGAGACTAAAGGAATTAGTAAATTCATTTCAAGGGAATGTTTTTAGAGTCAAGAAGTGCGAAGTGCACTGACTGTTATGTAAAGACATCAACATGATAGCTGGAACGGTGACCCAGCCCTATACATGACAAGCAGATGCCTAATGTGGACACATTAATGTGCACGAACGGGAAGAAACTCCCGGAATGATTACCTGGACTACCAGGAATATCGATCTTCACAGACGAGATAGTAAGCCCAGTTAAGAATGCAAAACGGCGTGGCTAACTAAATATACCATAAGTGTGAGCCAGATGTAATGGCATAACTTAACAACACCCAGGTGCAATCCATGAAGGGTGTTCGCATCAACAATTGTTGAACGAAACAACGTGACAGAAACGTAAGGATTGAACTAACACCCAGTATAAGCAAAGGTAGGTCGTCAGGACAGACTGACAATCCCAAGGGGCATCCCATGAAAGGAAACGGAATGGAACGACCTTATCATGGAGCCAATACTACCACTAACCATTAATGGTGTACAGAGAAGTAAGTGTGCGAACAACCTACAAGGAGAAACTCGAGGCAGTAGGGCTTATAAGCCCCAAGTAAATGTGTTATGTAAATTTGAATCGATTGTAGAAGTTTATGTTGTACAAGTAGACCGAGCGGAGAACAAACCACTGCCTTAAGAGTGGGGATACCTCTCGCGATACTGTGAAACCGCAGGAGCGGTAGTTGTAGAAACCAAGTACAAGAAATATGTTAAGATGGACTATGTTATTATTGCGAGAGACCAGCTAGTTTAGTAGCATGTGTGTATAAAAATGAAGCACCGAGCAGAATAATGCCGGCTTGCAATTCGAGTGATCAACGCTCAACGAGCATTCAGTGGTCATCCAAATGAATGACGAACCATAATACGAATAATGTAAGTTATGTGTGGAAGTTAATGTGACAGTAAACACCATGTAAGTTAGTGTTATGCAATGAGTAAGAGCACGGTGCGCAGAAAGCGACCGTTGTATAGGTATTGTTAAACGATAAGTGATAGCAAATAACTAGGCAGTAAGCCAGTAGCCAGTATTACGAGATAAGAATCTCAGTGAACACAGTGTGAATTCCATTGCGAATCGCATAAGAGATTTCCTGTCAAAGGTTTACACCTCTGCACTCTGTATGACTAAGTGTTTTGGTATTGCACTTGTGCAGTAATGATCGAGTGGGATAGCTAGGATTCAGGAAATGTTAATTGTGGTGGAAGTAGAAAGAGGCTTATATGCCATAGTGACCGATGCATAGGAAATGCAAGGCCGTACCAATGAAATGATACTTGTACATAATCAAATATGGAGTTGTGATTAGCAATAAGTGACTGCAGTAACACGAAATACTAGATATCGGTATGGAATATACCTCAAGTGTGGGAAATAACCGAGAGAGCACTACATATTAGGTAGTAGCTCAATCTCAACTGACAGTAGGTTGAAAGAAATAAAGGCAATCATTGTGAAATACACAACAGTATATACAGTAAGCTATAAAAAGGTGAATAAAAGTTTTGAAACTCACCGAATTCGCTCACGGTAAGAGATACCACGCGTCGGTTGAGAAACCGTTATTACAAGATAAAGGTGATAATTGGAAATGTATAATACAGTAAGAATAACGAGTGGGGAAGACTAAGCTCTACATTTATCAGAGTTGCGCAGCAGAAACTAGTGAGCCAGTGACTCAAGTGTTAAATGTGCATAGTGAACGTGAGTGAATGGCTAATTATTAATGCCTAGAAACCTCACAGGCCAGAACTGAAACCAGTTAAGAGTTAAAGCAAACTCCAATGGGAATTCTTGGTTTAGGGACTAAACCGCCAATATGGTTAAGATCCTCTAACCAGAACACATTGTATAACGGACCGCGTGGAAGTTGAAACACTTCACGACTATAGAACTTTTTAAACCAATATTCAGTGGTTGATTACGTGGGTGTAATCCCTTTTTAAGGGGGTAGAGCGCAAAACCGCTTAGTGTGTTGTACCGTACAAGTGTACGTGAACTATGTTGTGCATAGCACAAAATGACTTGTTATGATGATTGGTGCGTGTGTTACATAAACATACGCATTCATTCATGGTTTGATTGTGGTAATTGCGCACAGAAGATGTGAATACCATTGTGATAAGTGTGTTTATTTGTTAACAGTTGTGTGTGATAGTACAAGTGTGGGAGTAGAGAAACTCATGGGGAACTAAAACCCCGACATTATATGTTCATATGACACTAAATGTGAAACTGTGTGTTATTTTGATAAAATATATGTATATATATACATATAGTGATTCATGAAAGGGTATGAAACCGACATAGAACCTAGCAAGAATAAGATTCCCTAGGTAACAGGATTAAGTGAATGGAGATAACTGATAGACGGAGTTCTATCCCTTGGAGATGTATGATTATGACTAGAAAGACTAAAAGATAGAAAATTGGAAATGAGTGATTTACTTGATGCTTGAAAATGAAGTGGGAGGTGGAACTTGATTTGCATGTGATCTAGGGAAGCCGAACACAAATTGGGGTGGAAGGATAGCTCAACACTGATGCTGATCACATCAGGGTTGGGTGATTCTTGAAGCTCCCTATAAGTGGTCACAAATAACCACGCTAGGAAAAGAAATAAAGAGCATAAGTTGGACTCGGAGTTGTATGCATTTTCAAAAGGATTTTCAATGGGTATGTTCAAAACCTTCGATAGATACTTTAAATAAGGAATTTCTTATACTTAAGTGATTATTTTGATCTCCCAAAGGAACGGGGACAGAAGGTATCCATCGCGACCGGGTTCTGCGGGATCACAGTGTATATAACAGATATTTTTGGTTGCCATACATGCTAACATGTTGTGTGGTATTTGTAATAATTATTATTTTGACCTTGAGTCTTAAGTCGGTGAGTTCCAAAAGTGTATGTTATCAAGACCTATGAGTCTAAATGTTGTTGTGTGTTACATAGACCTATGTGTCTAAAGGCTGTTATGTTACCTAGACCTATGTGTCTAATGTTGTTATGTTACCCAGACCAGAGAGTCCAAGAGTTGTTATGTAAGTACAATGTTATTAAGATACCCGACCATTGAGTCCGAGGTTATCATGTAAGTATGTTATGTTATGTATGGATGTGTATATGTACCCGGACCGTTAAGTCCGAGGTTGTGATGTAAAGTATGTTTGGTTATGGAAGTTTTATTTTACAAGTAATCCCCGTATTCTAATCCAATGATGTGTGGGAAGTGTGAACTTCGAGGACGAAGTTCTTTTAAGGGGGGTAGATTGAAATACCCCAAACCTTGATATGTTGTTTAAATATTAAACTATGGTATTTAAAGGCTAAAATTTCCTTAGAAACATCAATGTACAATTTAAACCATAGTAAAAACATAAACCACTAAAACACAGTTCGAGCAAAAACATGCTCTAAGCTTGGAGTGAACTTGGTTGGTACCCAAAGAGCCTACCAAGACTAATAACATTCAATTATGATTTAATGAGGATAATTAAGTCCTTAGGAGACTTGGTAGACAATGAAACCAAACAAAACACAAATAATACCTTAAGGTCAATATGGGCTAAAATGTGCTCTAAGCTTGGGATAGTCTTGGTTAAGACCTAATGAGCTTACCAAGACCTTATTTATATACTAATGAACTTATTAAACCAATTACTAAGAAAACCAAGCTTGAAAACAAGTTAAAACACAAAATGTGCTTTAAGGAGTCTTAAAGCACATTTTTGAAAAATTGTCTTGTAAATGAGTTTTGAGTGGCTAAATGTCCATCATTACTCTTTAATTAACATTTGTACTACTTA
This sequence comes from Limonium bicolor, assembly GCA_023374045.1. Taxonomy (NCBI): domain Eukaryota; kingdom Viridiplantae; phylum Streptophyta; class Magnoliopsida; order Caryophyllales; family Plumbaginaceae; genus Limonium; species Limonium bicolor. The sequence goes on from CM041782.1 coordinate 101,332,188, forward strand.
GTATCACATTAGGAAGTCTAAATCAATGGGAAATCAAAAGTTTCACAAATATGTGCCTTAGTTTGTGAATAGTAACAAAAATAAGCTAGTTTATAATATAAGCCAATGTAAGTTATGTTATTGGTCAACAAAGACCAAAACAACCCTTATTATTAAATGGGTGACGGTTTTCGCAAGGGATGAGTCATCCCCCTTGTTAGTTAAATAAGAAAGTAAAATTGATAAAGTAAGTTACTATTTACTTTACTTACAAATATCTCCAAAACTAGCTAGTTTCCTCACACTCTCTCATTCCTCTCTTGTTCCCACCGTAGCCAACCCTTCTCCTCCCTCTCTCCATCGGTTTTGCTACAGCAAGTAGCCATTCTACAACTTCTTTAGCTTGTAACTTCTAGCTCCATATACCAAATCAAATTCTAAGACCATATTTGTCTTAGTTAGGCCAGCTCTACACTTCTCTCTTTTCAAATCTTCAAGAACTCTCTTTCGGTGCCATGAAGAATCACCATTGATGGAGCTTGAGCTCACCTTTCCATGCCTTGTCATTCTCCTTGGTTTCAAGGTAAGGAAAATCAAAGAAAAACTCCATTTCCTCTTGTTTTGTGTTGGCCAAAAATCACCACTTATGGTGCCTTTCTCTTGCTTTGTTCTAGCTTCATTCCAATCTTCCAAGGGCTTGGTGGAGTCCTCTCTTGATGCTTATTCAAGCTCTCTTTTGTTTCTAAGGTAAAACAACTATCCTAATGTGTTAAGACAATATATAACCTAGGGTTTGTAAATGAGCTTAAGCATGAAGCTTGCATGCTCATTGGTTTCACTTGTGTAATGATTGGAACATGGACAAGTAACCAAGTCCTCTTTCCGATTTCCAAACAAGGAAGAACAAGAGTGTTCAAGTAAAAATCTTGAAGAAAAGAGGTAAATAACTATCTCAATGTAGTTTTAAATGCCTTAGGAAAAATGAGCTTGGTTTACTTAATAAAATACCTAAGGAGCCAATGGCAAGTGACCTAGTGAAATGCTCTCAAGAAACTATTAAAGGGCATATGTGTTCTTGTATGTAATCGCAGGTCAAAGGCATTATTTATGTGGGAAATTCAGTGTTTAAGGTTTATGCAATTTAAGGGCCTAAGAGCCATGTTATTTAAGGGCCTAAGTGCCAAGCAATTCAATTATGCACTATCTTGTGATGTAGTGTAGATTTGGTGAAGTTTTGTGTGTGAGAAGGTTCTTGATGGATTTAGGTGTTCTTGAATGTTTAATGGTGAAAAACAATGTGTTTTGGTATGACAATGTGCTAGGAGAGCCCATGGCAAAATTTGAGAAATGTACAAGAAGTTTTAAGTGTTTGAATGAGTTTTAGTGAACCAGGAAGTGTTAGGAATGAATAAATGTTTTACTAGGGAAGAAAACATGTATTAAGGTGATTTAGAGTGTTACAAGGATTTAGGCATTATCTTGGAAGTTCTAGAAATTCAATAAGTGTTTTTGAGGATGTACTAAAGTCTTGGAGATGATGTTATGATGGTGAGGAAACATTTTGGTATAGTGGTCATCATAGGTGAAACACCACTTAGTAAACCAAATGAAAAAATGCTACAAGTGTTAAGAGATTTTGTAAGAAAAATGAGTGACAAGTTGGACAATGTTTTAAGGTGAATCAAAGTGATATTTTGGTATTAGAATATGCCTAATTCATGTGTGAAGTTTGGGTAATCAATGGATGAAGAGAGTAGGTGAAACAACTAGAAATGTCAATTTGGGAATTCTGTTACAGTGGTCCGGGACCTAGGTATTGGATGATGTCCCGGACCATGCTTGAAAAATGGCCGAGAGTTGCACGAACACCCTGGTCCGGGACTTGGGGTCGGTACAAGGTCCCAGACCAATGTTAAAAATCAGCCGAGAGTTTCTGTAAGTGTTGGTCCGGGACTTAAGGTAAGGACCAAGTCCCGGACCACTCTAAAAATGTTGTTAAAGGTATGAAAATGATGTGTAATGATGGGGATTGATAAGTAGTGATGTTATAAAGTTGTTAAGACATGTTAGGTGAGTTATAATGACAATTAAGTGGGTGAAAATTTGTAGTAAAATGTGAGAGTCAAACAAGTTAAAAATGTGAAGTTATTTAACTAGTTAACGGTGTTAACCATGGTCGTTCAACGTTACACAAACATGTTACCCCCATATTAATAAAAGTAAATGTAATGTTACCAGTTGTTCGAGAATTGTTCGAGGAACATAAGTGGACATGATAGAGTGGACTCCGGTGACAGGTATGGTTTTCTTGCAACCTGTGTCCTACCGGATTACACCGGCTTGTATGCCAATGTGTTTTTTCTGTGTGTTTGCCACGTTATAAGATAAATCATGAAATGAGTTTATAGTCGTTATTGTTGTTGTGTTTACGTTTCGATACCGGTAACCTCGAATGCGCATGAAAGGCTAGTTAACCACTATTAGGTAAACGTAAGAGAACAGTATCCGGTAATAACGTTTCCAACTTAAGGAACGTTCTAACCACGGCTATGCGTGAGTTGGTTGTGTGTGATGTTGCTGTGAATGTGTGACCCTCCTTTGTGTGATTAACTCAGTTGTAATACTGTATTGTGTGCTGGTGTAATAGGTTCCACAACGGAGTCTTTACTGTGAATATTTATATATTATGGGGGGGTGGGGAATCCGGTTGTTCCGGTCGCGCGTTGTTTGGGAGTTGTTGTATACAGTTTCTTCAGCTTCCTCTCTGTTGATTGTCTTCCTTCTTTGGTCTTCGATCACCCCTGAGCTTAACCAAGGCTTTTGACTCACGTCTGTTGGGGATTATGTATGTTGTGTTCGGATCACTATATCCGATCCATCTTTATGTTAAGTTATCCGTTCGTCTAACAGGATGGTAACGAGTTATGTAAACGAGCTTAGCATGAGTTTGACAGCATCCTCTAGGCTCTCCCAGTGAACTAACTATGCTTGGGGCGGTTCCTAAAGAGATCCGTACCCGTTATGTTATGTGTTATTGATGTACTGCAATGTTATTTGCGATGTGATGTTATATGATGTTTAAACGTGAAAAAAATGTGGATCATGGATATGAATCCCAGTTTATATAAGAGACGTTTATGGATTACCCGACTAGTGGGTATGTGTCGTCTATTAGGGAAATAGCTCCATTAATGGAGTAACACTCTAGGGTCAAGGAACACAAGGAGTGATTTATTAGGTGTAGTTGTGTTGTCTGTTTTTGTTGTGACCACTGTGGTGGATTGTAGTGTGTTGGTGTTATTTGTATACATGCATGATTTAAATGTAATCAACCGCATGCTAAGACGACAAATAGTTGTGCGTGGCCCGTAGCATGCGGGCTGCGGGATTACCATACCAGCAGAGGTGCTGAGCCCCCTGGGGGGCCACCCTTTCTTCTCATTCCTTCCTATTTCAGGTACAAGGAGTTGGAAGCCATTCGAGAGTAGGACGGGGTAGTTGTTTATACATGGATAGCCATTTAAATTGTATATGTATTGTAGGAGTAGTGAGACCGAAGTTGTTATCGGCATTAGTTTGTAAACACTCGGTACAGTTGGAATGTATATATGTATGTTGGTTGTTGTTAATAGAAAGGGGTAGTATTGTGTAGTTGCTCGGGAATCTAGTCCATCAGACCGGTACAATGTATATGTGTTAGCCTGTTAGCCACGTGGGTGGTTAACGGCGTGTAACACCAGTGGGTTAAGTAATGTGAGGAAGTATGTTTTCCGCTACAGTTTGTTGTTAAGTTTGTTGTTGTTAGTTGGGGTGTTACAGTGGGATATACAAATATATATATATCAAACTTTAGGACTGTAATTAGTATTAATATAAATTAGTCGACTGTAACTTAAGGGTTTAATTAAGCTAAACCTATGATCAAGAGTAAGTAATCGAAATAAAATTAAATGTACACTTAAGACATACAAATTCAATGGCGTAGATGGTCAAGTCAAAACTGGAACTAGAACGAGGTTGCATGTTCGAAACCTCGCAGAATACTTTTTAGGAAATTTAATCAATCAATGAAAACGTAACGCGGACTTGGGCTATCCTACTGGCTTAAGTCCATGAACTCCAAAGCCCACTTAAATAATTCAACGAGAGTTTGGACCACTCTAAGGATCAAACCCTAAATCATTCCAGATTAAATGAAATGGGCCTAATGAAAGATTTAATTAACAAGATCCTCTTGAGGGAGTAATTGTAACCAGAAACTATAAACCAGTAAGAATAAAAGATGTTTAGCGTTATAAGTTCCTTAACTAATCAACACTTGGAACACCTTAATTATAGGTTACTATTGGGGGATCACTCATTCGAGTTAATTACTATTCTTCACATACCAGGTACGATTTCTCGTACTCCGATACTTTTACTGACCGACTTATGAGACGTTTTCGAAAAACGCTAACTGAGTTTGAAGGAATTTAAAAAGGAAACTGTTGTGTGGCTAACTCAGCTTGATGTGACTAACTGAGCCTTGAATATGAAACGTACATGGTTTTTGGTTCCTTCTAATGGGTTATTTAATTAGACATTAACTGCCTCAGGTTTACGCTTCTGCACTCTGTAGGACTGAGTGTTTTGGTATTGCACTGGTGTAGTTAGTGATCTAGTGGAAGTATGGAAAAAGGTCAATCTTGGTAATTCTACTTTTAACTCTGGATATCGTTTCAACCATGAGCTGAGTCTTTGTTGTGATGTGCACACATCTTCACCGGTAAACAGCGAGGGGCTATATATCCCCTGTCCAATTGGACGTTGTAAACAGCGAGGGGCTGTATATCCCCTGTCGAATCGGACGTTGTAAACAGCGAGGAGCTGTATATCCCCTGTCCAATCGGACGTAGTTAACAGCGAGGGGCTGTATATCCCCTGTCCTAAAAGGACGTACTTGGCAGTGGGGTCATCTCTTCCAATTGGTTTTATTCCACTCTTGAGTTGTTGGTTCTTAGATTTCTCCCTTTCATTCCTAGTCCTTGTGACTACTTGGGTCTTCCTACTCCTAATTGGAACTGAATCTAACACAAGTAATGGATGTTCACTAACTTATGGTGTGGTTTCTTTTTGATTGACTAACTTTACCTTCCTGTTATTTATCTCTATCCTTGACTTGTTACCCTTGACTTGGTGATTTGGATGTGCCTTGTTCTTCTATTTATGTTTTAAGCAATTGACTTCAAGTTATTGTTTATTTAAGAGTTATGTTTTTAAACCTTTGTTTTGGAGAGTTGTACCAGTTCCATTCCAGGGAACTGACTCACCCCTCCCGGGTGGGCTGCTTGGTTTTATCTTGCAGGTATGTATTGTTATACACGTGGCCACGAAGAGTATGAGTGATTCGGATGGGAATTAGGAATTGTGGAGAGTATTTATATCTTGTACTTGTTATGTTTTCTCGAGTTCAGACCATAGCATTTATAATTTTATAAGTTGTAATTGGTGAGGTTTGATGTCGGGTGTTTGGAACCCGATGATCTGTAATCGCCTTAGTATTTTATTTTCCGTTGCATTTATGTTAAATAGGGACGTTACACTAATACTCAACCCTTATCCCAAAGTCTAAAGTACCTAACTCGTAATTCCTACGCTTGGTAATTTCCAGTCATCAGAGCGTAACTACGCTCTAATACCACTTTTTGTAGCACCCCCCGTCTCCAAATACAATGATCGTCGCCCTAAGTCCATCTCGTTCATTAACAACGCAGCGGAAAAGTTCTACTAAATCGGTGTTACCCACCTCCGTTAGTCACCCACGTGACCAACTAGGCCTATTCTCTTACAAGTCACGGTCTGACTAACCGGATAATTACCCGAGCATCTATACAATACAATCCATAAACCACAACTTATGCCGAGTATCTCATATCCTAATACATCATACTACATCTCATCTGTTTACTAAATGAGTGTACATGCATAACTTGTGTAACAAATGTAAAAGCAACCCGAAGTACTCTACTCGTTCCTACTCTCAGGACGGTCGTCTTCTGCTATTCACCTGCAAAATAAACAGTTGCCCCCGAGGGGGTCAGCACCTTTGCTGGTACGATTCTCTTACAACCCCCAAGCTAACGAGACTATGACGACTAATTGTCGATAGCATGAAGTTGATTAGATACACAACATAAGTAAGAAGTGCAATAAACAACAAGCCACATATGAACAAATATAGTTCACACACAATGAATGACTTAAAGCGTTCCCTTAATAAGTGAGTTAATCATTTAACTCCTTAAGGTATGATTTCTCTTAATCTTAGTCCATTCTTATCTTACCTCAATCTTAATCCTTAACTCAAATCTTATCTCAATTAAGACAACCGTTCTTTAATTAGAACTGATTGTACCTCAGTTCGTTGTTATTAACCCTAGCGAGTGAGTTATCAGCTCCACTAGTTTAAATAACATTATTTCTTGAATTATGAGGGGTGTAGGCTTGACCCTCTTGCGCCAACTGAATTTTCCTCCCACCTCGAAATGTTCATCCGTGGTGGTCGAGTCTATTTGTCGACTCTAGGCGACGAGTCAAAAGACAAGTCATATTTGGAAGTCGGGATCTGATAAGGATACCGACCTCCCCCATACACATGTGCCAGTACCATTCCGGATTCCTCACTCCCCCCAAGTTCCAGTTAGTGGAAGTCTCATAGTCAGTGTTGTTAGTTAACCACTTCCGGTTACTAACAAAACAATATTTAGGAGTGTTCCTTATACTCACACAATTCTTTACTAAACATTGTTAGTAAGTTCTCAAGTTAAGTCGTGTTAGTGCATCACAATCACACAACAAACATAATATTCCGGTTGCATGCGTTATCTTGTTTAGTCGGAACATATAAACAATTAACACACAAGCCGAGGGACACCTTGTTAGCAAGTAGGCTACAAGATAACCATACCATACACCAGAGACTGACTAGCTCTTAATACCACGTCGCCTAGTCCGTCGAACGCCTCCGACTATCTAGATCTGTAACCAGAACTAGTATTAGTATCATGTGTCTTAGAACTAGTTTGGTTCTCTTTTCAACTTAAGCCTCTTTCTAGGTTAACCCGGGTATAATAGTTTACCGTTAAACGGGTTCATTCATTTAAGAGCGTTTTCAAGCTCAATTCTAATTCATTAACATACTAATGTCGTTAGCAGTTACTTAGTTGCACAATCAGTAACTTTGGACTTATACGGACCTTGTATTAGGTTTTCATAGTTTTCACTATTCATCCGTATTTCACTATTCATTTATACGGCCTCGTATTTTACTGTTCACATATACGTATTTTCTATTCATGTATATGGATACTATTCATGTATACCATAACTTTCGTATACGTATTTATTTCTTTTTCCAATATAACTTGTATTTTCACTAAAAATCCTTTAATATTGATTTCTTCTATTTTTCTTAAATTACGGGTATACCTCTCGTATACCCCAAGTTATATACGGGTCTCGTTTAACCTCGTGTTAACTCTGTTCCTTTTACAACTTGTTTCTAAATCCTTTATTTAATTTCCTTAACCTTCTAAACACATAAAAATGTGTTATTTACATTCCTTACCCATGGCTTTCTTTTAATTTCTATTTTACTCATAATAAGTTCTAAACTTGTTATTTTTATTTCTAATTTCTTCCAAAGTCTTTATTAATTAATTTCTTCTATACTTTTGGTCAATTACCAAAATATACCCAAGTTTGACCAGTCTTTTACGGTCAAACCCCCTAACTTTCCAGAATTTACAATATTACCCCCAAAGTTAATTTATCTTAACTTTTTATCCTTAAATTTTATTACCTAATCTTTTGCTATAATTTTTATTCTAACTCATCTAAATATTTTATAAACTATCATTGACCATGTTTGACCAGTAAAATTACCATTTTACCCTTGTGGTATATTCTTTCATTTATTACCAATTTAACTCCATTAATTTCTAATTTTCGGAATTTATTTACCTACAGATTTTTGAACATCAAAAATCACTTTAAACATCTCTAAATCACCAGGTTTAATTATCTAATGTTATAGTATATATATATACCATCCTTTATTAACTTTTAAATATACCAAAAACCTTATAAATCCTTATAATTCTCATAATCCCTTTATAAATTGTAAACTTAATTCTACAATTATTTTCTCATCACCTAAACTCTCTAAAATTCCATATTAACCTCATATATTTTGGCAATCACATTATGTTACCAAAACTTCTTAAATTTTACATATTACTCTCAATTACTCTAATTTTTTTAATTTAACTAAGTTAAATAATTTTTCTAACTCCATTATATCCCCATAATTTTCGGCCATAATATAAATCATAGTTTATGAATTTTTCGGGTATATTATGATAGATTGTATTGAAGCTTATATCATAAGGAGTATAAATCTATTCTTAGGTTTAATAAACATTAACTTTTAATTAGCTAAAATTGAATATTAATCACTAAAATTTTGGCAATAAATAATAAGATGAAGAACATGTTAGATCTTATATAGATCAACAATTAAAACCTTGAAATAGGTAGTTGTAGGATTTACCTTGTATATTAACCTTTAGCTTAATATTTAAGCTTGATTTCCTTAGAAATTTTGACAGCAATTTGCCAGAGAAATTGGCTCCAAAATCATATAATAAGAAGGGTTAGTAACCCTAGGCACTCGGCCATGATGAAAATCAAAGAACAAAGAGTTTCCAAGAAGGCAATGTTTTACCTCGATAATCAAAGGCACTTATTCGTGGTTTTTCCTCAGAGTTTGGACACCCATGAGCTATGTATGTGAAGCTCTTCGAAAGAGGATTCCAACGAGCTATCAAGCTTGGAATTTGGACTTAAGATGAGAAAGTTATTATGTGCAAGACAAGGTGTTCTTTAAGGTTCTAATCTAGCTAATGGTGTTTTTCATGGAGTTTCTCTCCAATGGAGGAAGATCCACGAGTTTCAGGAGCTCTAAGAAGGATGAATGAGTGTCTTATTGATGAATTATTCAGGGAACATGTGATAAGGCACTCATGGAAAGGCATAGTTGGTGAAAAGTAAGTAAAATGACATTTTAACACCTTTTCTTCCCTTCCAAAATCGGCAGCTGTATGCCTTGCTGGATTTGATTTTTTTCTGATTCCTCCTTGTATTTAGGTAATATTAGATGTATTAATGTTGTCCCTAAGGTCTTATACCATGTGTTGGTATGTTACATAGCCGAAAATGCCTTAAAACACCTTTATGTGCTTCCGGGTTCAAATTGATTATGCAATTTGTTTTGGCTAGTTTAAATGTGTCCTTAGTATATTTACATAATTTAGAAACTTTTTTCATGAAATAGCATGTAGCTCATTCCACTTACCAAGTTGTTTAGTGTTTCTCCTTGACTTTCGTCAGTTTTAATCCCTAAATTACTGTGGGCTTGAATACTTTTTTGTGTGTATACGTAATGGTTCCTATGACCATTTCATTGTTTTTCCATTGTTTCTTTATGGTATTTAGGCTCATTAGCCTTTTCGTTCCATGTATACATGCTTAAAGCACAATTTTCCTTAAAGCACATTTTTATGCTCTAAGGTGCGTTTTCAGTTTAAACGCTATTCCGCTTAACGCGTATGACTAATATTTAGGGTATTTCATAATTGAAATCTCTTTGGAACTTATTGGTAGTTCTCTAATGTATTTTGCTCTTTAAAACACCTTTTGTTCTAATTGTTCTTAGAGCATATTTTGCGTAAGTTGTTGTTTAATCTCTCTTCTAATGTTTCTAAGGGCATATTCTAGCCTTAGTATATCCTAATTAGATAGTTCATTAATATATTAAGGTTTGGGGTATTTCAATCTACCCCCCTTAAAAGAACTTTGTCCCCAAAGTTCCTATGTATCTATATCTCTTAGAATACACAGGTAACTTCACACTAAAAGATCATATGGATCACTCAATATCTGTATAGGCATCTGGCTTATAAGGTCTTCCATATATATATATTCACCACACTTACCACACAGCATGTCTTTTTGCATGTTTTAGTAACGAATACTCTTTGTATTTATTTGCTGCATACTCCTCATGTAACCGTTCCGAAGACAAAGGTTTTCATGTCCCCGAGTTCGTGAGTGAGTATACAGATTATGTTATCCGCAAGTACCGATTGCGCTGGACTCTTACGCTCTCTGATCCACGGTTCTTCGGAAGGTCAAAACATCACATAGTTTTGTCGTATCCCCCTATGTCGTCGGTCAGAAGACAAAGGCTCGTACGTCCACGCCTTCATGGGCTGAGTGATACAAAACCATTTTGTTCTCCTCATGTCACCGATCCGAAGACAAAGGCACATACGTCCTCGTTCAATGAGCGAGACTTAGTAAAGAAAATACATGCCAACTCCAATTCCACTTTATGCTACTGCATCTATTCTTAATGTGATTAATTGCGACCACTTTAGGAAGTCTCAGGAATCATCCGACCCTGATGTGATCAGCATCAGTGTTGAACTATCCTTTCACCTCAATCTGTGTTCGGTTTCCCTTAATCTGTACCGGATCAAGTTCCACCTCCCACGTCAACTTCAAACAATCAAATAATTATTCGTATAGCAGTTTATATCTTTTAGTCCTTCTAGTCATAATTATAAATCAATACATCCCCAAATTATGGAACTCAGTCCATAAATCATTCTCAATTCACCTCTCAGTAGTTACCTAGAGAATTTAGTTCTTACTAGGTTCTACATCGGTTTCATACCAATTCATACCTCATAATATTACCATATTCGGTCTCATATCAATATATATCATAGGGATCTTAATTCCCCTGAAGTTTCTACTGCTCTTTTCCTGAATTCTCGCACCGATGTTTAAACGAGGTAGTCCCCTAATACATCTGGTATTCGCATCTATTTGTGCGTAATAACCACAACCAATAAAAATGAATACATATGTTTATATGACATAGGTATCAAACATCAAAACAAATTATATTGTGCTATGCACACCGTAGTTTACGTACTTGATACGTGAAACATACGCTAAGTGATTTTGTGCTCTACCCCCCTTAAAATGGATTACGCCCACGTAATCAAATTTATATCATCATTGAACATAGGTTCAAGATGTTTAGGTGTTATGGAGCAGTCTAGCTTCCATGTAGTCTATCTCACATTATGATTAGGTCAGAGGGTCTTCACGATGGTAATGGCTTAGTCCTCTATATCAAGGATTCATATTGGTGTTCATACCAATCTTACAACTGTGTTCCAGTGTAGCCTCTAAGGCTCCAAAGTATTTGGTAGATAAGTCTATTTTATTCTCGACCGGAGGATGTGAGACACAACCTTCCTTTTTCTCTTTTGTTAGGTATATCAAACCTTCAAGATACGGTACACTAGCTTTTGCTACGTGACTTTGATAATATTGGGGCTTAGTTTGCCCTTCTTATCCTCTACAATATGTTTTACAGCTCCTTTGTATCCTATATTTAGGAATACGGTCTCTTATGGGCGTGTGGTATCTTTATTTATACCCGGTGTCAATGAGTAATTGCATGTCTATCCAGTTTCTCTAGAGATCTAATGTTCATGCTCTTATTGCGCCTTCCAGCATCTGAATTGTTTCCTTTTTAACTGACCTTCGGTCTGAGATTTCTGTATTATCTGGAGCTACTGTTCAGTGCTTATTGCTCTTCACAGTTTCCTCAAAAATCTTGAGACATATAAACTGTTCATACTTACTAATCATTGCTTCTCGCACTTCATAACTCTTAATTGTTTCCTCTCCTGGAATGAGTTCTCTACTCTTTTAATCTCATTGTTTAACTGAGTTCTTCTCCTCAATTGTTTCATGGTAACTAGCTTCTCTGGCCTGGATTTGCGTCACTGGCCGTCGTACAGAGTCGACTACTTCTCGTGTTTCTTACACTACTCGTTTACATATATGGGGGGTACCTTACTGATACATGGCTACTTACCCGTCTAACTTATAAATAAATCCATCAGGCCCACAAGCTCCATTGGAGTGCGGTCATCCCACATCTCGTTTTAGTATACTCGTAGTGTTCGTCACACGCTTAGTTACAGCTAATTTTTTGAAGTATTCTGTCGTTGATCTCCTCTTTCATCATTCCATGATAACGCACATGTCGTTCATCTTGAACTAAATCAAGGAATATCCATCTACTGGGTTTATAACTACATTATACCTTATGTATTTAGTACGGACTCGATCCTTAGTAATTTGAGGTCTCTTTTCTTAGAGCCTCTTATCTCATTTCTCATGTCGATCCACTAGGAATGCACTTCCAGTTCCTTACGGAATGGACAATGTGTTTTCCTGTGAACCTTTCATCACATGGTCCAGACTACTGGCGTTACTGCGCACAGTCTGTCTCCCATTTCATCACCTTACTTACATCGGGTTTTAATTCATAAATCTGATTTCTTTCGTGTCAATACTTGAGGGTTTACTTATGTAATGGTCGCCTTGCTGCGCACCATAACTTAATCTACCTGACATGTATTATTCTCACGGCCTCCACTACCGAAGTAGCTTTAGCTATCTTATATTGCCCATTGATGGCACAATTCTTCAATCGTTTTACTTCAACGTCTTTCTTATTTTCAATCCCTTTTGGAGTAAACACACTAGGAGTTCCCCAGGTTTGATGTAAGGCGGTTGTCGCATCATACTGTAAGATTGTAATCATTCAGCTCGAAGATAATTGCTTCAAATTTCAGGTTTATTTCACTCAAGTCTCATAACAAGGAGAGGTATCCTCACCCTCAAGGAGTGGTTTGTTCTCTGCCCCGTCATTATATTATCTCTCTATTCTCAATGGTGCCCTTTTCTGGCAATTCCTCCTCAATTTAGTATCGGTATTCATAACCACTCGTATGTACGAGTTGTAGTTCATTCATGGCCTAGATAAGCCTTTTTATATGATTTTCTGCGCCTCGAGCTCTGATGTATTTAACATCGTTGGCTCGTAGGCCCTTAATGCTTGATTAGTCTCAAGTGAGAGCCGGTGTTCAGTTCACTGTCGTATTCTGAATCATCTGTAGGTTATCCACATAATTCTCTGAACTCTGAACTCTGTCAATGTTGGGTCACATCATTGGATGTACTATTGGGTTTCAAAATAAGTAGTTGTATTTCTCTTCCTGCTGTGGAAGTTCGCTTAGGTAATCCGATGTTAATCAGTGTTTGTGCCATACCTTCGCTCTCATAGACTTGCGTCTTTTAGCAATTAAGGATTCATTTTCATTAGGAATCTGCCTTCCGGTGTCTAAGTCGGATATTTACCCTGGCTATCATGTGCTGCCATGTCAATACTTTGTTCAACTTTCGTTGACTACGCCACCCATTAATGACTAATCATACTTGGGTGTTAATGAGTTAGGAAAGCAATACTAACCATCGTTTATGGGTCTTTTTCTGCTCAACTATACCAACTCTATGGTGTAGTCCTTTTGAGGTTCTCTCTTCTTTCGGGATTGCACGTCTTTGATCCTCGGTAGGATCATTGCTTGAATTTTGTTTCTCTGATTCTATTTCTGGGGTTTATCAATATCCTCAATGAAGAGTGCTGTTAATATTATTCTGGTAGTTCATCCCGTTTTATTATTGAAAGTTGTTTATTCATCCGTCTTCATTGTATGTATTTCATATTACCTTCCTTGTAGGTTATTACTTACATCTGGTCTTCTCACATTGTTAGTAATCTCTTCGGTTCTTCCATTCAAGTTTAGGCTTGGTTTTGGGTTGAAGTTCTTACCTGTAGTGTCAGTTGTCTGCTGCTGATGCTCACGTCGTTTAGTTTTCCTAACCAAGTCCAGCTCCCTGCTGACTGGTGTATCGATTTAGTTGTCATGGTCAGGCCGTCAGCCCCTCCCAATGTTTCGCTCTTCAGTCTTAGGAATTGTAATCCGGTGTTAATATTTATTATATCTGTGGTTTTTACCATTTGGTCTTCACGGCTTCCCGTATAGCTTCATTGCGCAGCACTTGCCAAGGCAAGTGCGCCAAGCAAGATGGGCTAACGGCACAGTGTACGTCGGTAATGGTACATTCTCGTAACTCCGCGTATTAGTAGTCCATTGGACTCCTTCTTTGCCCTTTTTGGTTTGGTTAATTGATTATCCGGGCAGCTTCCCGACTGCTTTTGTTAGTATAGTTACTTATCAGGGTATTCCTCTTTCTGAGGGGACCCTTTTCTTTCGCTTTCGCCTTGGTTCTCACTCTCGTTTTCACACCTTTGTCATGGTTATCGTGTATTGACTCTCCTTAGGCACTATGTCGTAGTCCTATCTTGGAGTATGACTTGCATATGCATTCGTAGTCGTCTGAGCTATTGCAGTTAGGTCTTTCCAACCCCCTATTTTGTGTAAGTTCGGAGTTACCCACTGTATAAATGACTTTTAGGTAGTCCCTATGCTCTTACACGGTATTATCCCACTGTTATTGCTCCCTTGGACTGTTGTCAATTGTTTTTTCTGTCGCTTCTCTTGTCCTCTCATTGCACTCGTAGTGCTTTTCTTCTTACTGGTAGGGCGGGGTTATAATCGACTGCGTTGCATGTCGACCCAAGTTGCCGGTAATTATTATTCTCTCATGGTAAGATTCCGTCGGTAGTGCCTATTTTAACGTTGCGCTCCAATTAGGACCTTCAAGTCTTGAAAGACTATTGCATAACGAGTGTTTCTCGTATTTGCACAATGCTAATTAACTGACAGATCGGGTTCTCCCGAGTAAGAGAAAGCTTTCGTCTCTCTGGCGTTAGTTTCCTGTATCTTAGAACCAGGGGCGGCGAGGGTGGTCAGGTATTATACATATCCGGTACAGAAACGGGGAATCCTAACTAACGCACCTCTCGCACTATACTAAACCCTTATCCCAAAGTCAAAAGTTCCTAACTCGGTATTCCTACGCTCGTAATTTCCAGTCATCATAGCGTAACTACGCTCTGATACCACTTTTTGTAACACCCCTTCTCCAAATACAATGATCGTCGCCCTAAGTCCATCTCGTTCATTAACAACCGCAGCGGAAAAGTTCTACTCAATCGATGTTACCACCACCGCCGTTAGTCACCCATGTGACCAACTAGGCCTATCTCTTACAAGTCAAGGTCTGACTAACGCGATAATTACCCGGGCATCTATACAATACAATCCATAAACCACAACTTATGCCGAGTATCTCATATCCTAATACATCATACTAACATCTCATCCGTTTACTAAACGAGTGTACATGCATAACTTGTGAAAACAAATGTAAAAGCAACCCGAAGTACTCTACCCGTTCCTACTCTCAGGACGGTCATCTTCTACTATAACCTGCAAAATAAACGGTTACCCCGAGGGGGTCAGCACCTTTGCTGGTACGATTCTCTTACAGCCCCCAGCTAACGGGACTACGACGACTAATTGTCGATAGCATGAAGTTGATTAGATAAATAACATATGTAAGAAGTGTCATAAACAATAAGCCACATATGAAAAAATATAGTTCACACATAATGAACGACTTAAAAGCGTTCTTAATAGTGAGTTAATCATTTAACTCCTTAGGTATGATTTCTCTTAATCTTAGTCCATTCTTATCTTACCTCAATCTTAATCCTTAACTCAAATCTTATCTCAATTAAGACAACCGTTCTTTAATTAGAACTGAGTGTACCTCAGTTCGTTGTTTATTTTTGTCGGGTTGTTATTAACCCTAGCCAGTGAGTTATCAGCTCCACTAGTTTAAATAAACATTATTTCTTGAATTTTGAGGGGTGCATGCTTGACCCTCCTGCGCCAACTGAATTTGCCTCCCACCTCGAAATGTTCATCCGTGGTGGTCGAGTCTATTTGTCGACTCTAGGCGACGAGTCCGTAGACAAGTCATATTTGGAAGTCAAGATCTGATAAGGATACCGACCTCCCCAATACACATGTCCCAGTACCATTCTGGATTCCTCACCCCCCAAGTTCCAGTTAGTGGAAGTTTTAAAGTCAGTGTTGTTAGTTAACCACTTTGGTTACTAAGAAAACATATTTGGGAGTGTTCCTTATTCTCACACAATTCTTTACGAAACATTGTTAGTAAGTTCTCAAGGTGTAGACACCAAAAAAATTCTCACCCATACAAGCAAATTTCGAAATAATTAGACGGGGTCGTCGCCTTTCTTTTTCAAACTATTAGCGTGCCGTGCCACAACGAAACCGCCGCATTTTTATAACCCTTTTTTTCAAAGCATTTCATAAAAAACCGATTTTCCAAAAAATGAATTTTCAAACACTAATCCGGTTTTAAACCCGTTCATTTTGTTTTAGTTACTTATCTTTATTAGTTTACATTCCATTAGATTAGTCTTCTCCTTTTTCCTTGTATACTTTCTTTTAAACTCGTTGTAGCATTTATAGAGGAGTTATCCAGCTGAAATTAGAGCTCTTATAATATTTCTCCCATAAACATACTGAAATCCGACATAGCTCAATTGGTAAGTCATTCAGGAAAGGAGAGCGAGGTCTTGAGTTCGAAACTCAGTAGGAGTAGGTTTTGTCGATCCACACTTGTCTAAGCAACCCATTTCTTTCTATTGTTTAATCCAACGTAAAGCCCCTATCTAACAAGACCCTAATGTGGCATCTTCACTCTTTTCATTATAAAACTACCCCAACAAAAAAAAGCACGACAAGATGGGCATGTTTTTTTGGAAAGAGTCGATAAAAACACTACAATATGGGCACCCATACTCATTATCCTTCTATCGTTCTTCCCAAGTTGTTGACGACTCTGTTGACTTCAAAACTCCCGAATTTTTCGATTCTGCTCCCCACTCCTGCAGTTGCCCGGGTGCGAGTTTAAAAACCCAGAAGGACGACCTTCTTCCTCCCCGATCGCAACCCTCTGTCTTCGCAAGCCTCCCCTGAAAATTTTCCGCTCGCCCTGTGATTTGAATCTCGACGTCCCGCATTAGAAGAGAACGAAATTTGTCTTCGGAAGCTTGTCTTCATTGTCGACCTCGTCCACCACCAGTTCACCACCTTCATCCGCAAAAAAAAACCCGCGACCTCCCCATTTTCCTTTTCTCACCTGAAGCCGTCGTTTGCTGGATCACCGGAAGAGTAAGTAGCACCGGCTTCGCTACGCCGATGACTCTCGTCTCATCCCGGTTCATTGTTCTGCACATTACCGATTCCCTCGCTAGTTTTCTTTTTCTTTCCAAACACCCTCTTCCGTCTTTTCCCTTTCTGTGCTGATTCGACTCGTTATTCAGGTCACACCGTTCTTTGCTTGTTAAAATCCTGGACCTAGAGCTGCAAATGTCGATGTTGCATGTCTCTGGTTTTGAAGGAGTTTGTATAGTCTGTTTATCTTATCTACGGTTGCGTTGCTACTCTTCGACTGAACGTGAATGTGCATGTTTGTTTTTCGTAATGATTCTGAGCATAAAATCCTTGGATTTTCCTTCTGCATTGCGCTTGATTGAGTAAGGGTATACGACGCCTGATATGGACATCGTAGTCCACGGACATGGCAAAGAATCCAAGTGTATGCATAGGTTTCATTTCTCGTTATTCACATCCTCGTTTTCGTTTCTCTTCTGTCTTTCTCCCTCTCTTTTTCTTCTTCGTTTATTAGCTTATCATAAAGCGAAGTCCGTCTGTATTACTTAGCTTGTTTTCTTTCGGTTCTCATCTGGGCTACGGTGCTGAGTTGACTCGAAGTTCCCTCAGAAGTTGATTAACTTTTATCCTGCATCGCCATTATGCTGCGTAGACATGACTACCATTTTCTGACTGATTTCCTACTAAATATCTCTCTGTTTGAAGAGCTTATGTCGGCAATGCTCGAACCGGAGTA
>CM041782.1:101950549-102100908 GCA_023374045.1 Limonium bicolor
TTCAAAACCAAGTAAATTGGGAATCTCCAAGGATTGGAGAAGCACCCCGATCTATGACAACCATGTCAAGATCATTGAGAAGTTGCTTAAGGGATCGAGTATCCCGAACATAGATCAATAAGATCAAGGGAAGAGTCAACAAGACTATCAGATACAAGCGAAACCATACCAAGACCGGTATAGGTTTACCCAAAACCACCAGTACCACGCACTTGCCACAGCAAGTGCAGAGAGAGTAGGAACATGTAGAGGAATCCTAACACACCACAAGTACATAGTAATGTACCGTGACTACAATGAAGCAACTAAAGGATCACACAACCTGAAAACTGGAAGAATGGAACCTTGGAAAGGCCTAACGGCCTGATCATTGTATTAAGAACATACCGGTCAGCGGGAAGCTAGACCCGGTCAAAATCAACCGGCATTGAAATGACATGAAGAACTTCTTTTACCACCGACTGTTATTTCAAACCCAATTTTTCTTTCAAAACAACAAACCTTCTTTTAAACCCTGAATTTTAAAACCAAACCAACAGAATTACGGTGAGTATCATAGGATGATACAAGAGGAGTTGACAATAGAATTGCTTCACCTAGGCGTGTGACGAGCACTACGAGTATACCCAATTACGGGATGTGGGACGACCACACTCCGAAGGAGCTTGTGGGCCTGACAGTTAGTCGGGTAAGTGGTAACGTAACAACAAGGTACCCCACGTATGTATACATGTAGTGTACGAAACACGGGAAGTAGTCAACTCCGTTCTACGGACCATGAGTAAATTTAAAGCAGAACAGCTGGACACCTCAGACGATCCAGGAGAAGGAACTCAGCTAAGTAATAAGTATAAGGAATTCAGAGTATCCATCTGAAGATAAGGAAGGAGGAGTAGGAAGTGCAAGGAGCACAGACTAGTAAGTATAGACATTTGATATGTATCAAACACTTCAAACCAATACATGACAGCTGGAAAGGATACCCAGCCTAAACACAGTAAGGTAGATGCCTAAAGTGAACACAACGGTGCTCAACAAACGGGACGGAGTTCCCAAAGCGATCATAAGATTACCACAAAGTATAATCCATCATTGAAGAGGATATTAAACCTAGTTTTAAGCACTAGAAGCAAGTATAAACAGTCTACCCAGGAACGGGAGACGTCATTACCCAAAAAAAGGGATAATTCAACCATGATACCACAAGGTGGTATAGTGGACACAACATATCATAAACATTAGCCGGATGTAACGGTGTAACTAACAACACCCAAGAGCAATCCTTGAAGGGTGTCTGAGTTAACAACAATCGAACAAGCGTCATGAGAAGTGCACGGAAACTATACGAACACTCGGTTAAGACACCAAAGGGATTTCACTTAACAGGAAACCCTCAAACACCGAAAGACACTGATTGACATCAGATTGCCTAAGGCCTCCTATGAACGGAAGCGTGATTTCACGACTTGCATGAAGCCTAGTAATACCTCCAACTTATGGGGTATACACGGAGTGGAAACATGTATAAGCAGCTTGCAAAGAGCATAGCTTGCAGCAACAAGGCTCAGAAGCCATAAACCAAATACATATATAAACTTTAACGGTTGCAAACCACACCATTAATAACAAGACTTGCAAAAGATATTGCTTCATACGACAAATAGACCGTCAATTGAACAACCCAATTAAAGCTCAACATAATGAGCGGCTTCGAGTAATGGTTCCCTCAATGTCACTGTCACTAGAGCATAAGTCTGTATACAGTTGACGAAGTTTTAATTGAACCCTCATGCCTTTTGTAGAAATGGTAACACAGAGGCATAAGAATCGTAATAATGCCAACATTGGCCTAGTCCACACTTGGACACTACGGGAAACTTGAGGAAGATACCTCTCGTTAACCAAAGACCACCAATGTGGTGAAGATGTGAACCCTTAGAAAGGCTTCCATCTACTATAACAATAAAGCCTACTGCAGACAAGATTTTTGACCTGGTAAAATAATAATAAAGCGTGAGTCAAAATATCTATCGGGCTGCAAACAATCCCGGTCCCAGTAGTATAGTAAAATTGGAGCAACCAGGTAATCGAACCGTGGGACTTAAGCGAAAATGTCTAATTCCTAAGCGTGTCACAAAAGGGGGGTTTTACTGAATTGTAAATGAAACTGATAAAATGCAGATAAATAAAATAACAGATAAATTAAAATGATAGATGATATGATTGAGCGGGACTCCGGGTTCCGGTCATTGCAGTTTGGTTAATTATGTTATTTCTTCTGGTTCATAGATTGGCAAAAATAATAACTCTGACGAATTTGTTTACCAGAACATGCTATGACTTTTTTTTGGACCAGCAAAACACATGTAAACAAAATAAGTTTAAGAGATAATATTTATGCAGATGAAGTATTAACTTGTCCGATGAAAACAAGTTTTCCACAACTTTACAAATTAATCGAACCTATTATTTTTCACTTGATCGGATCAAATAGATTTAGAAAGATAATGCAATAAAACGATCAGAATTATTGCAGCATAAGCACATTAATTGTAACAATCTATATATTAACTAAACCAGTAAAAATATAAATTCAATAAAGGCAAACGTTAAAACCAATATCAAATGTTATGTAATAACTAAGACTGCAATAAGAAACAAATGACATGTAACAAATATAATGAGGTTAGTTTATTAAACCCTTTATATTTGTCCAGACCGGTCCGGTTCAATGTTTTTGTTTTGCCTCTGCCCGAACCGGCTCTCCCACGTCAGCTCGCTATGTTCTCCTTCCCGACTCGCCCCGCTATTCTCGTACCAGTCTACTCTGTTATTTCTTTTGCAATCTACTCCTCTGCCTTGCTCGCGCAGCCAGGTGGTGAAGACATGGGTCTGTTTCTCGTTGTCAAAGACCAACAAGCAGGCAGGGAACAGGTGAATGAAGCGCTCCGGTGAAGATAGCGGGAGATGTTTGAATACGGAAAAGACGGTGAAGAAGGTTGTCGATGGAAGCAGTGGTCTCGGATAGGTGTTACGGCGACATGTGATGATGACGAAGATGATCCGGTGGTGATAACGATGGTGGCGAGTGGTGAGACGAGGGCGAGAGTGGGGTGAGTGTGGTCGATGGGTGAATGGCGTGAATGAAGTGGTTACGGGGTGGTCGATGGCGATGGCGTGCATGAAGTGGTTACGGTGAAACAGTGGTGGCGATGGTGAGTGAAAGGAGATGTCGTGAAGATGATGGCGTAGAGATGGCGAGTGATGGAGACGTCGATGGTGATAGTTGTGTGTCGATGGAGTCGGAGATGATGTGCGGTGTTGGTGTGGTGTGCGGTAGCGATGACGTGGTCGGTGGTGATGGAATGAAGACGATAGGTGAGGCGATGGTGGTGATGAATCGATGTCGGGCGTCGGTGGTGAAGCGAGGATGAAGATGGTCGATGGGTGAATGCGAAGATGATGGTGGTCTGTCGGTGAATTGGTGAAGAAATGGAGACGGTCCCCACGATGCCCTCCTCTCTGGTGAATGGGTATTGAAGACGTTCCAATAGTGCGATCCCAGCTTGTCCCGGTTTGAATCCAAGCGTGTCCAGTGCGATAAAACAATTCAATAACCCATCCTTGCCAGTTTCAAATTCCATTCTAGCCTGTGTGTATTCCTCCATCAGCCCATATACCTATTTCACGTGCATGGCTTCGGTATTTTGACAATTATGTCGGCCCACTATTTTGACAAATCAAGGCCCACATCATGGTGTGCATATCTGCTCCATATTGTTCACGTCTTCATGCATGTATGTATACATATGTCACCATTTGTTGTGTTGTAATCTTTAATGTAAATTCAATAGTTTTCTTCATAGTTTTCCTGCATTTTACATATAAAATATATCAGTTCACATCAAAATATAAATAGTATAAAAACTATAAGATAAGTGTGAAATATAAGCCAGTTCATTACAATATTAAATCAAATATACTGTTAAAAGTATATGTATTTTACACTTATCAAACTTCCTCACACTTAGCTTTTGCTTGTCCTCAAGCAAATACAGAATATGACTACTCTTAAGACCGTAGAATTGAAACTCAGGATCAAACAACTGCCGTTGGAAAACAAGCAAAATGACAATCAAAGAAAAGTTCTGCTACTAGCTGTAGGTTTTTGCAAACAGTGAAAAAGAATGAAGTTTAAAAACATGGAGAAGTTAGACTATAGAAACTGAAACAGAATAGTTTGGGATCCTCCACCATTTCTTTCCTCTAACCTTTGGACGACAAGGGGTGTGAAGTAACACCTTATTCCGTGATACCTTTCAACACCACATACTCATGATCAGAATAAGCAAAGATGAATTACACATTTAACTTTCTAAAGTTCATTTTCCTTAACATTCTGCCATTCACATATTTCATTCATCCCCTCAGACTTTTCTCTTCACCCTTGTAGCAGCTTTGAGACTTCTATCCCAGATCATAAGACCTTAGGTAGATGGGTGATAAGGCACCCCAAGGACTTAATAACCGAATGAAGAGGCCTGTTTTGGGTCAGAAATTGTAATTCAGATCAGCGGAGTACCTTGCCTTATCCTTTCATTCCAAACTTTCACATTATTCTTAAGACCCCAAACTAGACCAATTCAATTTCATAATCAGCTAATCCACCAAATTTTAGTGAAAACAGATATATTTGAATAAAACTAAACTAAACAAACAGCCTAGAGTAGAAAGATTCTTGAGGTGGTCATCAGGCTCGTTTTCAAAGCTTCCATTATTGTTTTTATTTCTTTTGGCCACTTACAAGAGATAATTCTTTCAAAATAAGAGGACAAACAAAAACAAATGTGGCATTAAGTGTAACTGGCATATTTTCAGGGAAAGGTTCTACTTCCTCACACTTAAGAGGAGCAATGTCCTCATTGTTAAAAAATAAAATCAAGAAAAGACCTTTCAAAATATGCCAGACTCATGAAGAATTCATTTCAGGATAATCATGGACTGATATAAAATAAGCATTAAGCATGATAGGCTGAACACAAACATTTAAATAAAGGAAAATTGAAACTCCACTGATATCATGGATTGAGGAAGATTTACTTCCTCACACTTAAGCTCGTGCATGGGGTAGTAGCTTTCTTCACACGTGCCTTCATGCAAGTGTCCAGCCTTGGAGAGCATCAAACAACACAACAATTGTCACCTGCACACACTCACAACTCCCACAAAAACGCCGAAAACGTTGCATAAAGCACAAGCACATTTTCCACTTCGAAATAAAAGAAAACAAACAAAAATAAACCAGAAAAAAAACAAAACATAAATTTAACCATTGGGTTGCCTCCCAGTAAGTTCCCTTCTTAAGTCTTTGGCTTAGGTAGACTCATGCTTTGTTATCCAGGATCAAAAATAAAAGTTGATAGGTGTCAACGGGGATACGACGTGGCCAGCAATCAGTATTAAGCCACCTGGATCAAAACATAACGTTACCTCAACAAATAAAATAGGAAAATAAATGCTCCACAAAACCTGGTTCTTGAGGAGGTATTGATGGTAACGGATCTCAAGCGGAAGACCAGGTGCTGAATGTTGTTCTTCCTCAAATTGGAGGATGTAAACATCTTCCTCCTTTAGGTGACGCTCGAGAAGGTTGTGATACTGGCAAGGTGGTGGTTGTCCATTATTCTCAATTTGAGGATGTAAGTATCCTCCTCTAAGTCGAAAATGAATGTTGAAGTGAGCTTCAATGGGTGGGTTGGGCGGTCATCATTTTTCGTTGAAGAACGGCCCAGATTGTTCGGTTGATGACCCTAGGTGCGAGGATCATCTAGTGGTGGAGACCTCTCTTCAAATTCAAGGATGTAGATCTTCTTATCTTCGTTGAGCGGTACAGGGAGAACTCCGAGGCGGGTTGTATCTTCAAACTCTGGTCCCGGATCAAAAGGGAAGGTGGCCTCCACACTTAGTGAATGGACTTCGAGTTTCCACCCTACTTCTTTGGTGCACGGGTGGGGAAGGCCTTGATCCTCCAGATGAAGATCAAAGTTGGATGGCTCCTCCTCCTCAACTTTGAGGATGTAGATATCCTCATTTTCTTGGAGAGGCTCATTGGAAGAGCCTTGATGGAAATCAACTTCAGAGGAAATTGGTTCCTCGAAGGTGATAGTGGCGTTTTGTTTGGATGACTTGGCGGGAGGTGATGGTGGTTCCTTCTTCTCTAATTTGAGGTGATAAGTATCCTTATCTTCTAGATAGAGCACGGAGAAGGAGGGGAAATAACGGTAGTTGACTTCAGAGGGGGTAGGCTCCATGAAGTCAAGGTGGAAGTTGTCCTCTGATGGCTTGTCTTCAAGCTCAGGCAGATGGTTCGATGTTGTTTGCTCAGGTTTGAACGGGGGAGGTGATAGCGAGCAACTCAAGTCCTCAGTAAGGTGATCCACTATATGAACCATTTCGTCTCACTCTCCAGTTGTTGCGATGCAAGTGGATCCTCCATCATTGCATTTATCTTTACTAATGTAGTGTAGAGCTGTAGTTGGTTTATGTCGAGGTCTTTTTCCACCACTTCATGGATCATTTCACTCTCCGGTTGTTGCTCCTGTTGAGCTAATGTATGGAGCATGATTGTAGAACCATGAGCACTCTCATGGTCTCCTCCAACAGGTTGTTCGACAACATTGCTCATGATCGTATTGTGTTGTGCAACACCGATTCGCTCCAGGTAGTCTGGTTAATCCTCTAACCATAGTTGCTCTTGTACTACGAGACAATCCTCAAACTCATGATCTCCCCCACATACCAAGCAACATATGTCTTGTGAGTAGCATGATTCTCGATCGAACTCCTCTTCAATTTGCTGTTGGATTCGATTCTGCCACATTTCTTCAACTTTGGGACAAAAATTGGACTCGTGAGGTCCCCTACAATACGAGCAATATATATCTTGGGAATAAAAGGATTCTCATATGAATTGCTCCTCACTTGCCATTATTAGTTAGAAATAATAAAAACTAAGAACAAAATGAACTAATAAAATAATAATAATTGACAACCAAATCCATTGCCATTTTTTTTAACAAAATAACTAAAACAAATAAATAAAGAATAAAAAGAAAAGCAAATAAATAACGAAATAATTAAACAATAGATAAAGTGAAAATAACTATAAGAAAATAATTAATTAGTAAATAGAAATGGAAACTAAAAAATAAAAAAAAAGTAAGGGACAAAATAAATAACAGGAATTTAAATGACAGAATTTAAATGACGATAAAATAAATTGCTGATATTGAAATGACGATAAATAAATTACTGGAAATAAATAACTAGAATTTAAATGACGGTAAATAAATAACTGGATGTAGATGACAATTAAATAAAGAAACGAGATTTAAATGACTGGAATTTAAATGACAATAATTTAAATAACTGGAAAATAAATAACTGGAATCTAAATAGCTGGAATTTAAATGGCTGGAATTTAAATGACTGGAATTTAAATGACAATAATTTAAATGACAAGAATTTAAATAACTGGAATTTAAATGGCAGAATTTAAATAGCGGAATTTAAATGCCTGAAATTTAAATGACTGGAATTTAAATGACTAGAATTTAAATGATAATAATTTAAATAACTGGAAAATAAATGACTGAAATTTAAATGACAGGAATTTAAATGACTGGAATTTAAATAACTGGAATTTAAATGACAAGAAAATAAATGACAGGAATTTAAGTAACTGGAATGGAATTTAAATAGCAGAATTTAGATGACAGAATTAAAATAGCAATAAAATAAATAACTGGAATATTAAATAACTGTAAAGAGTACGATAACCAAATTGCTAGAATAATTAAATAAAAGAAACAATAATAATATAAACAAAGAAAATGACAATAAATAAAAGGAAATGAATTATGAAACAAAATCAAAAATAGCAAACAGAATGTTAGAAACAAAAAAAAACCGAAAAAAATGAAAAAAAAATAAAATAAAAAACAAAATATTAAAGAAACAAAATATCAAAATAGCAAGTGAATTATCCGGGGCTTAGGGACTAGACAAAGTCAAGTCCCCGACAACGGCGCCATTTTGCAGACAAGATTTTTGACCTGGTAAAATAATAAATAAAGCGTGAGTCAAAATATCTATCGGGCTGCAAACAATCCCGATCGCAGTAGTAGTATAGTAAAATTGGAGCAACCAGGTAATCGAACCGTGGGACTTAAGCGAAAATGTCTAATTCCTAAGCGTGTCACAAAAGGGGGGTTTTACTGAATTGTAAATGAAACTGATAAAATGCAGATAAATAAAATAACAGATAAATTAAAATGATAGATGATATGATTGAGCGGGACTCGGGTTCCGGTTATTGCAGTTTGGTTAATTATGTTATTTCTTCTAGTTCATAGATTGGCAAAAATAATAACTCTGATGAATTTGTTTACCAGAACATGCTATGACTTTTTTTTGGACCAGCAAAACACATGTAAACAAATAAGTTTAAGAGATAATATTTATGCAGATGAAGTATTAACTTGTCCGATGAAAACAAGTTTTCCACAAATTTACGAATTAATCGAACCTATCTATTTTTCACTTGATCGGATCAAAATAGATTTAGAAAGATAATGCAATAAAATGATCAGAATTATTGCAGCATAAGCAAATTAATTGTAACAATCTATATATTAACTAAACCAGTAAAAATATAAATTCAATAAAGTCAAACGTTAAAACCAATGTCAAATGTTATGTAATAACTAAGACTGCAATAAGAAACAAATGACATGTAACAAATATAATGAGTTTAGTTTATTAAACCTTTATATTTGTCCAGACCGGTCCGGTTCAATGTTTTTGTTTTGCCTCTGCCCGAACCGGCTCTTGTGAGCCTCGATTTTAAACCCCTATCCTATGTTGATTAAAGCGGATTAGGACTTAACCGGGTTTTAGGTCCACTTATAACCTAAGATTAATAACTATGTCATATAACAATAATTATTAAAACCTAAGCTAGCTCACTGGAACCTATTATGAGTCGCCACCTAATTTTAACCTAGATCAAATTAGGAAAGGAGAGTTCGGGTTCGGGGGCTTGGTATACGACTCTTTTAGGGTTCAATTACTTTCATTACCCCTAGAAGTCGTTTTTCCTCTACTTAGTTTAATTACGGCTTATTACGAGTCGTTTTAACCTAAGTGCGCGAGCTTCTGTTTTTTTTTGTTTTTTTAGCATTTTTTGACTGAAAATAAAAGTGAAAGTTGAAATTACTTAAACTAGGGTTTCGAAGGCAAAATTAGGTCAAATTTTGTTTCCGTCCGTAGCCACGGACCCTAGTTAACCTATGTGAAAATAAAAGTCGAATTAAACAGAAAACAAAAATTTGAAAAGTCCGGGGCCACGGACAGGATGTCGTAGGCACGGACATAGTTTAACAAAACCTAAATTTTTAAGATTTTCAAATCCCGCCGCCGTCCGTGGTCCCGGACCACCCACGGACGGGGGTTTTATGGTGGTTCCCGAAGGTGTTTTCGGCTCAAAATTTATGCACGTGTAGCCTGAAAGGTATACAATTCGATAGTAATTGAAAGATTGCAATTTGAACTCGAATTATGTACGAAACTTGACGAACAAGTAACAAGGCAGAAACAAAAGTAATTAGCAATACAGAAGCGTAAAATGGTTAGTTTGAAACCAAAATTTGACAGAGAGTTAATAAGGTCGTGGAGAGTTAGAAAAGTAGAATTGCAACCTGTTTTACCATCGAATTCAGGAGGATTCTTCACATCGGGATTCTTCGGAGGCTCCGATGGTGCCGGTTCCGGATTGAGTTCGACCCGAGCTTCTGGTGTTGATTGTTGAAGGTGTTCTTCACGTTTTGGGAGGTGGTTTGGTTGATGTTTGATGATTTTTGATGTGTTGGGAGTTGAAAAATGTGTTTGGATGGTGATTTCGGGGGATTTTTGATGTGATTTTGGTGCTTGGATGTGTAAAAACGTGAAGAGAATGAGACGGCTGCCTTCTTTGAGGGTCTAGGGTTCTTGAGGTTCTGATTTGATCATGGGATAAGGTTCCTTATATAGGCTTCCTTAAAGATAGAAAAATCCGGTAAAAACAGAGACTTACCGATGTTTTAGCTCAAGGGCTTCCAAAAGGAATTTGATTATGAAATTTCACACATGGGTAAAGGATGATATTTCTGATTTTTCTAAAGTGGAATCGAATTTTTGGATATTGGAATATTTTTAAATTCAATTCTCGTCAGATTCAATCAGAAATTGCTAGAAAATTATTGGAAATTCGAAAAATCAAAATTCCAACGCCATTATGCTTCAGATGTCATCCTCTATCATGGGTAAAATTTCAAAGCACTTTGAATTTATTTGACCCTTATTTGAGGAGAGAGAAAGCCTATAGGGGGCTTAGGAGCCTTGAAAATTTACGAAAATGCCCCTGGAGATGACTAAGCTGTCCCTAGTACCCTGAAATGTGACGATCGAACTGGGAACCCTCGCTACTAGCCTATTAGTAGAGACTCTCTTCCAGGGGGTTGAAATTTTGGGTATAACAGATTGCCCCCCCGCCAACTAGACTTTGTAATGGAAATGAAAAGGCTAGTTGATGCTTGAGTGATACCCCAAAATTTTGGATCTTAAAAGACCGCACGTGCAATCCGACAAGTTGCATCGAGCTATTCTAAGGCACTGATTACCTATGAATAAAGTGGAAGGGTGTCGAGCGGTTCTAAGCGTCGACCACCTAAAGGTAATAATGAAGTAATGTCAGACTATTCTAAGGTGCCGACTACCTATAAGGATGATATGATGTCAAGCTATTCTAAGGCGTTGACTACCTATAATGAATGAGATGAGGTCAAGCTATTCTAAGGCGCTGGCTACCTATAATGAATGAGATGATATCAAGCTATTCTAAGGCGCTGGCTACCTATAATGAATGAAGTGATGTCAAGCTATTCTGAGGCGTTGACTACCTATCAGTGATTGAAAATTGGTGTTGGGTCGAGTTCTTCTATTCGGGTGAGTTCTGCTGTTCTGGTGAGTTCTGCTGCTCTGGTGAATCTGGATCTTGGCTGAGAATTTGTATCTCTGAAGAGTCTGTATCTTCGGCTGAGAATCTGTATCCCTAAAGAATCTGTACCTTCGGCTGAGAATCTATATCCCTGAAGAATCTGTACCCTCGGCTGAGAATCTGTATCCCTGAAGAATCTGTATCTTCGGCTGAGAATCTGTATCCCTGAAGAATCTGTACCTTCGGCTGAGAATCTGTATCCCTGAAGAATCTGTACCTTCGGCTGAGGATCTGTATCCCTGAAGAATCTGTATCTTCGGCTGAGAATCTGTATCCCTGAAGAATCTGTACCTTCGGCTGAGAATCTGTATCCCTGAAGAATCTGTACCTTCGGCTGAGAATCTGTATCCCTGAAGAATTGTACTTCGGCTGAGGATCTGTATCCCTGAATGTTTTGTATGAGAATCTGTACCTTGGCTGAGAATCTGTATTCTGAATTGTGACGAGGATCTCATACGAACAGATGCAATGGTCATGATGAAAGTTGATTATGAAAGTGCCAAACGTGGCAATGAGGATGTGCATGTAAAAATACGATCAAAGTGTATGTAGGAAATTTGTCCAAAACAAGAAATTGTTGAAAGAGGTGCCAAACGTGGCAGTGTTTGAAGAATAATCTGTTTAATGAAAAGGAAAGTGAAATTATCATTTCCTGACCATAGACTTCGGACTTGTAATTTATCTTCTAGGAGATGAACATGCCATCGGTGGGGTATGGTGTATGATGTAAAGGTAAGGGCTTATGTGGGCCTGTGGTGTTTGATGTGGAGGTAAGGGCTTATGCGGGCCGGTGGTGTGATGATGGTGGTGGTGATGTTTGAGCTCTGGGTTCCAATTGGTGTTGTCATAGCAATTGTTGGAACCAACAATTACCCCAGGATTTTTCCTTAAGACAATCTGAGCTAGAGTTCATGGCAATCGATCGTTCTGATCGATTGCCCCTAGTATTTTCTTTATTAAACGTGCGAACGAGTCTCGTCCTCACAGGGTCAGGGCTTATGTTTTTATGTGGTGCTTCCTAACCTACACTCAGCGTGTTTGGTGCTTGCACTCGTTCCTCACCTACAATCACAACTTCTAGACCATTGAATTCGATATTTGATGGATTTAGGCATTTGATCTGTTACTTTCACGTGATTGGACACACAACTATCAAGTCGGAAGTCTTTAAAGCTTATAATGTGGCCACGGGGTGTGATGAAGGACAACGGGACCATGGAGGGATATTTGAGGTATGTGGAGCTTAAGTGGGTGACCAAAGCTGCAACTTGCGTCGTCTCTCAGATTCATCTTCCTTGTCATGAAGTCGTCTAACTGCTTCATGTTGACGTTGTTTTTGAGCTTCTGGACTTGGACTTTTGAAGTTGTCCTTTACACCATTTCTCTTTTCGTCTTTTGGATTTCTTCGAGGCACTTCGGTTTTGCCTCTTTGTTTGATCCTTTCTTGACTTTGCCTTCGGGGTTCTTGTGTTTCCCGGTTTTGAGTTTTGAGAGCTATTTTGATGTGAGCTCTTTTGATCCTGTGTCACTTTGGGACCATTTGCGGATCACTTCGTCATGCTGATAGCGGCTTTGCTTCTCTGGACTGATGAAAACGTTATCTGAGAGTCAGGCTCCTCGCTTCCTTTGGTCACCGGGTTGGTTATTCATCATGGGCTGGCTTGTTCTGTGGAGCTTTGCAACATCGAAAGGGGATTATGAAAGGCTCAGCGGGGGTGCCTAGGGTTTAATGTCAGGATTTACAAGCTTTTAGCTATGTGGTGTTGTACCTAGGTGCTTCATCATTCCTGATAGTTGTGTATCTGTTCGTTGTTACTTTTCGCAGGTCTAAGAGTAAATTTACAAACTATCTCCTTCGGTCGGAGTTATGCCGTTTACCTCACCTTTGAATGTGGTCTCACCGGAGTCGTGTAAAAATGACACACTCGTTCACTCTTGGTTTTTCCACTTAAGTCACTCTCGTGAATTCTCACTCTGAGACTTGTTCGCATATTTAAACGAAAGGTGAAAGATGACGAACTTAAACTCAGATTGCCCCTAGTATTAATCCAGGGTTTATAACAACAATTTGACAAATGTAGACTTGAACCGCTTCGTGGGTTGCTTGGATGTTTTGGGGTGAGTAGTGGTGTTTGGTTGGACATGTTCATCTTTTTAGACAAAAGACAAGTTGTTTTGTTCAGTTGCCAAGAAATGACCGTTTCATGAACATTAGTTTAAGAAATGTTTGCTAATGAGCAAGATGCAAGGTGAACGAACACATTTCTTTTATTATCATTTTTGTGATTACAAACTGAAAAAGCCGAAAAAACAAATGAAATTTTAAAATCTAAACTTCATTAAAAGAGAAATGTGATAAACTTCCCACAAAATTGAAATGAGTAAACAAAACACTGCCAGACTTTTGCCTACTCAACAAACTGGAGTCCTTGCTCGATAAGGTCTTCGATCTTGTGCTTCAATGCTATGCAGTCGTTAGTACTGTGTCCTGGTAGTTGATGAAACTGCCAGAACTGATGGAGATGTTCCCCAGCTTGGGTGATCCCAGGACTAGGTGTGAGAGGCTGTAGTAAGTCTAGCTCTTGTAGCTTCACGAGTGCTTGACTGAGAGGCCAGCCAACGTCGGTAAACTGTCTCGGTGCATAGAACCTCTTGGATCGGGGTGAGGCCTTGACGCTCTGTTTTGCAGCACTGGGTTTTTGTATGGTGCTCACTCGGTACGAAACTAGAGCTACTCTGGCCGGTCCTGACTTAAAGGTCTCGATACTCACACCCTGGGCTTTGGGTTGTCCCAGCTTCAGCTCGCCTTTGTGAATCTTTTCTTCCATGACCCTTACCTGACCCATCAGCATGTCGAAATTAGGGAAGTATGTGCAACTCAGCTCGTTGTTGTATTGTCTCTGCATATTGTCCACAATCATTAAAATTTGTTCTTGCTCATCCATTTTTGTAGGCATAGCAGCGGCTTTCATCCTCTACCGTTTGATGAAGTCGGACATTGATTCACTGTTTCCTGCCGGGTACTGGTAGGTCGGACCTGGTGACTTCAAGATTCTTAGCATACTCAAAATGGTGCAGGAAAGCCTTACAAACCTCTTCATAGGTTTTGGTGTTCATCCTCTGAGTCAAGTACCAACGTTGAGGTATTTCATCGAGATAACGGGCGAAAACCTTGGCCTTTTGCATGTCATTCAACCTGAGGATGGACATTTCCCTATCAAACTTCACCAGATGGACTTGTGGGTCTGAGGAACCCTTGTATAGAGCAAGTGTGGGTAGCTTCATCTTTAGAGGGAGATTAACCTCGGGGTATGATTCCATAGAAGAGTAATCGAAACCAGCTGGCTTGCTTGCTTTTTTCATGCGTTCAATCCTTTTCAGGGCCGTCCTTAATTCTGCAGTTAGTTGGCGGTCCGGGACGACTTGCCCTACAAATCTTTGTGCATCCTGGGCCTCAACAGAGTTAACTTCGATGTAGTCACGCTCGTTCCTAGAGTCAGCAATCTTTCCTGAAATGTTTTCCTGATGACCAACCTCAAGGGAATTGATTTTGCTTTTCAGCTCTTCGATGATGGTGACATACTTAGCCTCCATGTCATAGTGGTGGACCTATGTTTCTGTTCCATGGCATCAAAGGCGGCCATGTACCTTTTCTCTAAGGCTGCAAACTGGGCCTCCATGCTGACTGGGTTTCCTCCCTCTGCCCTACTTGGGATTCGGGCTTATCTGTTGGAAAACAAAAGTGGATTGAGCTAAAATTCTGGACCGTGAAGAAGTTTTAGGTAAAAACTTGTTTGGGCTGCAAGAAAAGCATATGAGCTGGAATGTTTCGAAGATTGTGGGTAGGCACTGAGGCCCGAAATGAGTTGGAAGGGAGGCACATGGGCCGGAATGATTCATGAGCTGTGAACTGGTGCCTAGGCTGAAATGTTTGAAGAGCGTGATTCTTGAGCCGGAATGTTCTGAGAATTGGGCGCTTGGGCCAGAATGTGTTTGGGCTAGAAGTAAAGCGCATGGGCCGAAGTGATTTCTAAACCATGTTCTGGATGTGAATTGGAATTTGGGCCGAGTGATTATGACTGGGCCTGAAGATGATACCCATGTCTAGGATCGTAGGTCAAAACTGAGTGAAAAAGTCTTCCTGGACTAGAATGGCCTCGAAAAGGAAAGGCCTGATTAATAATTCAAATTGGGCCGAAAGAGAGAAATCAACTAAGTCTAAACTTTTGGGTCGAACCCCAAATGTTTCATATATCAACCGAACAGGGCCTCTGGGCCGCAAACAATAAAGCCGTAAATTCAGGTTGGGCTGGGTTGATGTAGGAAAAGTTCCTATCAATTCCTAGGCTGGGTAGTGGACCGATCACACAAGCAGACAAGGCCCATACAAATTCCACATGTCCTCACTTGACACTTATCCAATTCGGGTATGGAGCGATCCGGGGAGGTGCTTGGGGCGTGGGCCCAGGTCGCCACAAAGGAATACGGCTTGCACGCTATTCTCTTTGGGCTTCCCCACTTTTTTCACATCACCTGAAGGTGTACGTCTACGGTCGGGTCTTTGACTGACCAAACAATGGGCTAGGTAACGGCACTGCCAGGAAAACTTTAATACCCCGGATCTAAAAATGGCGATTTAATTACTCTAATATGATTATAAAAGGCCTAATGGTGCCTAAAGAGTATTGGTAAAAAGAATAAAACCAAAAGAAAAGAGAAACGCTTGAAAAGCGAAAAACGCTAAAATGCGCGTTAAATGAGTATAAGAGATATATGATCTCGAGAGGGTCCGAGATGGATTCCTAAGGCTTAGTTAGGCCTAATTAGTATACGGGAATGATTCCCGAAGAAAACGGATCCAAATAATGGATTAAAACGCTAACGGAGTTTTAAAGCACGTCTTTCGAGAAAACCCGAAAACGTGACTTTAAGTGGTCAAACGGACCCGTAAAAATTATAGTTGATTAAATAACTATACATAAGAATTAATGGAAGCTTATTAACCATTAAAAATAAAGAAACGAGAAAATCCGAAAAACGGGCCCGGTTAGTGAACAGTGCCAAACCGGGTAAAATAACGAGCGTTTTCTGTCAAAAACTGAAAAACGCTCTAGTTTAAGTAGTATGTGGGGCCGGTTTTATTAGAAATTCAGCCCCTCTCTATTAGCTAATTAACAAAAGAAAAGAAGAGTTGAAAAGTCAAATAAAGTAAAAAGCAAAAGTAAGAAGGGAATAGTAAAGAAACAAATAAACTCTTACCTTCTCTCTCTCTCTTCTACTTTTCTGATTCCCCTCTTCTTTCCTACGTGAGACATCTCCTCTCTCCCTCCATCCTCTGATTCATCTTCTTCCTTGCGACAAGAGAGCTCCACCCATGGCTCCTCTCCTTTCTTCTTCTTGCCCAAGCCTTATTAAGGCTCCAAATAAGAAAATAATCACATATTTGTGTTCCTCTCATCAAGCTCCACACTTCCCTCTTTTCAAAATTTGAAAGGATGAGTTTCATTTTCGTGGGTGTTGGCCATTTGAAGAGAAAAGCACACTATTTTGAAGCTTGAAGCTTCCTCTTCCATCCAAGGTAAAAATATCCAAAGAAAAATACATTTTTCTTCACTTCCTTGTGTTGGCCGATTTTGGCATGTGTTAATGCCTTGCTTCTCTTTGTTTTGAGCTACTCTCCAAGTCTCCAATGGTGGGTTGGAGCTCCTCCTTTGATTTTTGGGCAAAACCAATTCTAGGGTTTCTTAAGGTAATGTCCAATTCTATGCCTTAAGCCTTTCTTTGAATTCATGAGTGGTTGCCACAACTAAAAGAGCTAACTTGTACTCCTCATGTCCAATGGTATATTGGTCTAGAGAATGGGGCAAGTGAGTTGCCTAGACCGATTTTGGATGAAGAGAAGATGAGAAGAGGAGAAGTGTATTAACAAGGAAACTTAAGAGAATTCAAGGTAAGAAACCAACCCTAAAGTATATTCTATATGTGTTAGAATTGGGATGGGATAATTAAATGAATGAACCCCACATGTGTTGTGGTAGCAATGTGCTTGTATAGTAATAATACAAGTGAGAAAACATTTGTGAATTTAGTGTTGATTAAGTGTTATGCATTTTGTGAATTATGCATTGTGAGGTATTTGGAGAATTGATAAGTATTGATGGTTTATTTGAGTGCTGATAGAACCCTTGCGGTTGGCTAGTTTTAGGATGATGAAATATGTGAAGAAATGAGTTTTGGGCAAAGTTAGAAAAGTAGCCAAGTTATGGCAAAATTTGTGTAGAAATTGAGTGGTTTGAGCATTGTAGTGTGAGATGAACGTGTAAAGACCCCTACTTATCATAAATGCAGCGGAAATAAAATACTAAGGCGATTACAGATCATCGGGTTCCAAACACCCGGCACCAAACCTCACCAATTACAACTTACGATATTACAAATGCTACGGTCTGAACTCGAGAAAAAACTAGTATAAAAGTAATGATAACAAAATACAGTAGCTCCAAAATCCTAATTCCCATCCCATACACTCATACTCTTCGTGGCCACCTGTATAACAAATCGTACCTGCAAGATGAAACCAAGCAGCCCAACCCGGGAGGGGTGAGTCAGTTCCCTGGAATGGAAATGGTACAACTCTCCAAAACAAAAGTTTAAAAACATAACTCTTGAACAAACAATAACTCAAAGTCAAACGCTTAAAACAAACAGAAGAACAAGGCACATCAAAATCACCAAGTCAAAGATATCAAGTCAAGGATAGAGATAAATAAAAGAAGTAAAGTGAGTCAACTTAAAAGAAACCACACCAGAAGTTAGTGAACATCCATTGCTTAAGTTAGATTCAGTTCCAATTAGGATTAGAAAGACCCAAGTAGTCACAAGGACTAGGAATGAAAGAAGATATCCAAGAACCCATAACTCAAGAGTGGAATAAAACCAATTGGGAGAGATGGCCCCCACCGCCAGTCAGTTGCCACAAGGGCGAGGTAAACAGACCTCCGCTGTCAGTTGCCACAAAGGGCGAGGTATAGCAGACCTCCGCTGCCACCGACCCGTTCTCAGTCATCGGTGAAAAGTGAGTGCACCACTTATTAGAAATAATCCATACCCAGTACCAAGTTGACATTTCCCATATTCCCACTAGACTATTAACTGTACAAGTGCAATACCAAAACACTCAGTCCTACAGAGTGCAGAGGCGTAAACCCTCAACAGTCAATATCTAATGAGGTAACCAGATAAGAGGAACCAATGATCATGTGAGTTGTACATCCAAGGCTCAGCCAGTCACAACAGGCTGAGTTAGTCAAAACAACAATTTCCTTTCAAGATTCATTCAAACTCATTTAGCGTTTCAAGACATTCCATAAAATCCGTCACCAAAAGCATCTGAGTACGAGAGATCGTACAAAACATTCCTCAAGTCCATAACACATCAAGTTGAGTACGAGAAATCGTACCTGGTAATCGTTGTAGCAGTTCTAGTCGACTTGTGCAAATAATCAACAATACTCTGAGGAATATTAAAGGTAGTCTAACATCAATAACTTGTAACCTAAGTTAAACTTAAATAAAAAATTCCTTACTCTTATTTCTAAGTCTCAATTGTCCTTTAAGCCCTCGCTTAAAGTTATGTATAACCTTTGACTTATATTAGAATGTTGTATAACCCAAGGTTGTAAGACTAGGGAATGTATGTTATTAACACTTGTCAATTGTTACACTCTTATCCACTTTATTCATACTTAACCCTAATTCCCAATTCAAGACTCTTGAGACCCTTATATCATAAGTGCATATTATATTATTCATCTAATCTTAGAATCTCAATAATAATTCTTAAGCTTAATACTTTTATTCTTAATTTAGAATAAATATCGGGTTATGACCTATGATAGGTTATCTTAGAGTATTATACTATTATTTCACAATAATGATTATGTATTTTATCAGTATTACCAAATAATCCATTATGATTAAGTTTTCCCCTCAACTAACTTAAGATCTACATCCTGTATATTGGAAACATGGTGTTATAGATGCATTTTACGATAACTAATTGAGTTACTACACTCATTATCACGTGTTTAGTTTAGGATGACTTTTATTACAACCATCTAATAATCTTATCATAAGAACGTTAAATTGCTTCTCATCTTGAATAACTATATTATAGTTAACTTAGATTTAGGACTCTTACATTTAGTATTTCCAAGGTATATTCATTTACTTTATCATTAACTATAAATAAGGCACTTTAGATAACCTTTTATTTATCCTTGCTTACATTTAATTTCCCAAATGTTTTATTTTTACACACATGCCCGCTATAGACTATGTATAATCCCTTTATACTAAATTTTAATAAACTTACGTCTTAAAATACATTTTTCATATTGTTTACAAACCTAAGGTTTCAAAGGAATAACTTAATAAATTAATCTCCTTTATTATGTTTTAGGATGAACACTATATCTTAACATAAGGTAGAATTTATCTAAGAATTAAACTCTCATTCACAAGTGAAATGTCAATTACTTAATAAGATAATATGTTCTGAAAAATCCTCATTCCTTATACTCAAATGACACATTAATATTTTTAGCGTCGTAAAGTAGATCAATATAATCTCTTATGTAACTTAGTTTTATCTAGTAAAAGTTCAAAGGTTTAAGTATCAAATTCCTATTTATAAACCTTTCTATAAATTCTAACTACTAAATACCTCACTTAATTGTAGACTCACATCCTAAGTATTGGTAATTAATGTATAAATGTATTTCATATGGCTTATCTAATGCCAAGAAACTTAAGGATATTATTTAGATAAATTTCCAAATCATAGTTTAATGTAGTTTTTATATCATAATCCTTTTAATGATTTTAACTTAAAACATTAAGTTATATTTAATACCTTAAAGGTTAAGAAATGATTAAATCTAGACTTACTAATCCACCTCACATTCATATGTAAAAGTATTTTATTTATTTTATTATTGTTTATATATTAAGAACATTTAGATGTAAAAGTATTACATTTATTTATCATTAATTATAGAATAAGATCTATTTGTGTAAAATTTTATGTAATCTAATCACAATTTTTCCTAAGTTTCAACTTAGTAATTACTTAACCCAATTATAGACTTACATTATAGTCGTCGACTAACCATACATGTATTTTAATACGGTTTTATAAATCTTAGAAATTCAAAGATAACTCCTTAAGTTTAATAATCGTAATTTAATACCGCCTCATATAATATTCTTTTATTAGTATTATGTAGAGGTTAGTTTATCTCATTAATTCCTTCATATTATATTTCCTATAAGGCATTTATTTCTTTTATTTATGTAATTTTTTTATGTGTATATATATTAGGATTTATTCAAGACATTCCTTGTGTAGTTTTATTGCACTTAATTATTTATACTAACTTTTACACATAGCTACATCCAATATATTTTTATAAAATAAAGTATTTTCATTAGTTTCAATTAAGTATATTAACTACCATATTACATAATTAATATAAATGTAGATTAATTTAGTTCCTTGATTTAACCTAAGTTACTATTTTATTTCGTTTATATATACGTACATCTATATATAATTTACTTCACTTAAAAGTTAGTACCCAAAATATTTATAAACATACTGTATTAAATGTTACTTAGTCTTATTATATTTTTCCCAACCTATAAAGTTCATTAATCAACTATACTTTAATTTTTGACTACATTAAAAACCATATATTATAAGTTATTCTTATGAAAACTCATAAACACAATTTTTTAAACCCATTTACAATTGTCCAAAAATCCCCAAATTAAATATATAGTAACTATAACATTTTAGACATATTATAAAATTTTTATTTCATAAAAATATCTTTTAAAATTATCCAAATAATTCCATAATACTCGTAACTTGCAAAAATCATAACTTATGTTTAAAAACTCAAAACCCATATTAATTTACATCAAAATAAACTAGATTTTATAAGGATCTATGGTTAAAATTTCAAGTCAAAATACATTCGGGAAGGCAATTAAATAAAATCCAACAAGTTAGGGTATTATTCTGGAAATATTAAAAACTTAACTAACTTAAACTTAAACGTTTTAATCTCGGCCGTCCGTTCCTTTTAACTACGATCGGACGGCCGAAAATCGTCGAGTTCATCAGCGAACAGCAACCACGACCCGAGTACTAATTCGATCATTTCTCCCAACTCACAGAACCGATTTCGTTGATTCTTGTTCCATTGAATTCGAAATTGAAAAACGAATCTATTGACACCGATTTCACCACCTATAATGCAGTATCCTAAGAATTCGATTCTGGGTTCGAAGAGGTTAGGGTTCATGTTAACCCGATTCGATTTTTACAAAATTCTCTCAATAAAGGCCTAATTGATGAAATTGGCAGTTGGGTTAGGTCGATAATGCAAAATCGAGTGACATAATAGGAGGAATTGAACGGAGACTTACCAGGGAAGCTCCACGAAGGAAATCACATTCGGTTTTCTGGAAAAATATTCGAACCTGGCTGTTTCGAGGAGCTTACTTTGGAGATCTATAAAATAATTTCTAGGTCGAATTAGGCCATGTTCTTGGCTTAATCGAAAGAGGAAACATAGCTCTACACATTGATAGCAAGAACACACTCTAATTTGCACTACACAGAAATAAATCTAAGCCGAAAGTTACGAGTTTACCTTACGTTTTTCCTATGATTTTATGTGATGTCGGATCTCGAACTTTAGGCACTTCTTTCTTACAAACGGTTGGGAATTGGCTTTGGTCATCAACATGAAAGTTGTAGAGGGATTAGAGACCTTCAAAATAAGCTAAAGAACACGAAATTGGATGAGATTGAAGAAGTTATGGCGTGACGAAGTTTACCCAACTTCAGGCAAAACTGCAGTTCTGGGTTACGAACTTGCGAGGAGCCAACTTTGGATCAATTTTCCGGTTATTGTAGAAGGAGTTAGATGATGTGTGAGTAATGGTTGGAAAGATGGATTAAGGAGAAGAGAATGTAACAGACGGCATACCAAATGGTGGAGTAGATCAGGAGATATAGGCGTCTCAATTCGACCCTCGACATGCCAAACTGTCGAAAAACTGGGACTGTTCAGTGGTAGTGCCTGGCTGACTGACACGTCAGCATTTCTCAAATTTTGGCTCTAAACTTCAATCTATCATAACTTTGGCTAGGATGATCCGTTTTTGACGTTCTTTTTATCGATCTTCTTCATGGTTTTTCATAACCTATTTATTGGTATAGGTTTCATGGCTGTTTGACCATTCTCAAAAAGTCAACTCTAGCAAGGCTTAATAAGCTTTAAGGTTTCTAGAATTTTATATTGACTTTATGTTTCAAAACAATGTTCCAACACTTCCTAAAATCTTTATAATATATTTGGAGTGTTTAGAAATTTTTCCCAAGATTATTGACTTATAAATCTTATTATTAAATTCATAATACTATATAATAATGTATAATAATTGGGGTTAAATAGGAGAAAACCCCTAAATGAAATTTCACAACTCCATATAATAATTTAATATTCATTATCCATATAATAATTTATTTTACCAAAAGAAATCCCCTAAATTATTTAAATTAATTTAGGGGTATTTCAGTATATCCCCTTAAAAGAAACTTCGTCCCGAAGTTTAATACCAACTAATAGCTACTCACACCACATCAGATGTGCTGTCAAAAATTACCAGATGTTCATCCATAACAATCCCAACCAAAATTCCAACCAATCCATTCCACTCATTTCCACTTTCAGATTCCACTCAAAATTATTCAGCGTCAAACCAACCAAGATTTTCATAAATAGAAATCAAGATTCACACAATGTATAAATCAAGTACATGCATACACCTCTCCATCATTCTACTAACAAAACAACAGGGCATAATCTGGATGAGGTAGCGAAGAAAGATTATGTGTCTACCCCACCCCTTAAAAAAGAACTTCGTCCCGAAGTTTAAGATTTATCTACCAACTACTCACACCCGCTTCCGGTGTGTGGGTAAACTAAATCAAGTTGTACTACAAGCTTTAAAATGTATACCAAACAATCAACCACTCAAGGGTATCCGTCCAATAACAATCCCCAAACATTTGTTTCCGTTATCAAACACTACATTCAAAGAATTCAACACCTTATTATCAAGCTTTGTTGTAAATATTATGGAACTGTTGAATTTATCTATGGTCGATACTTATTTGTACCCCCTGATTGTTATGTATTAATTTGTATTTCTTGATTATTATAAAATTATTTTATGATCCTTACCTATTCATTTTATGACCAGTACGAATGATATGTCCATTATATGTTCATTTTATATTGTATGTTTCTTTTATGAAGATGTCGTACCCCCCTTAAAATAGGGTACGACCCATATCCGTCTCGTAATAATGAAGTGGAATTTAAACTCACTTTAAGGAGCACTATATTTACATCTCCTATGGAGATTCCTCCTTCAAGGATGCAGTTCATTTTTGATGCACAATATCACTCGTTGTTATTCTAGCTTGATTATAATTAAATCTTTAGTGTTCCCAACATGCTTTCCTAACTCATTTCGCCTCTCTTACGGTCATTGACAAGAACAAGTTTAGAATTCATCATTCATATAGTAGTTAAATTTTGAGAACGGAACATAGGTTATACTTAGATATTACTATAATAACATTTTAGTTCACTCTTTCTTTATTTAAGTATTGGGTAGTAGGTATCAAAATCTTAATCATGTGATTTGGAAACTATTAATTCATAAAAGAAAAATTCCATTATAATGTAATTATTTAAATGCCATCCTTACTACAACATTTCTCTAGAAGCATTTTATAACCTAAAGTTTCTTAATTGTCATGGCTTAAAATTCATGAACTTATTTAAAATAGTACCATACTATATATTAAAATTTTTTTTTCAATGCATTAAATCTTTCATGAAACCTTGTACAAAATTTATAACCTAAAACGTAAATATGCCATTTATGTTATTTTCACATATCATATATTAACAAACTATAAATCAGGTGTAACAGGTTTGAGTAGTTTAAAATAATATTTTAGATCATATAATAAGTCTAGATAGT
This sequence comes from Limonium bicolor, assembly GCA_023374045.1. Classification (NCBI taxonomy): domain Eukaryota; kingdom Viridiplantae; phylum Streptophyta; class Magnoliopsida; order Caryophyllales; family Plumbaginaceae; genus Limonium; species Limonium bicolor. The sequence continues at coordinate 101,974,776 of CM041782.1, forward strand.
CTTTCAAAATTATATTCAAAGCTTTATTAGCCAACCATACATAAAAATTGTATTATATTCCTTTATAAAAATACACCTTCTGTGACTTCTAAAATTTTGCGTATGTATAATGTTAAACTTCCAAATAAACATGAGAATTTCCAATAATTAAGTACTCTCATTTTTTTTTTAGATGCTCATTACTCCAAATATTTAAGAATCAATGATATCTAGTTTAGTATTACTCTTCCCTTCACTTAATCTTAAGTCACTTCCTTAATATATATATTTTTATATTTAACAAGGGGTAGATGTTGTACCTTGAGTACCCAAATTTAAATCCCTTCCTCCATGTATAGGTATTTTTCACCAAATATTTAACTCAATAAACCCTTTACATGTATGAATTTTAATACTGAATCTTAAGATACAAATTTTGAATTGTTCATTGTGGCTAGTAATGAAATATGCCTAGCTCAAGATTTCACGATGGTAACGTCTTACCACCAATCCTCCTCAAGTTCAACACAATCCATCACTCGCGTAGAAGATTATTTACGGTTATATGACAAGGCTTGTCTAGCCCCTAGACTTCCAGAAGTGAGTGTGCACCCCCACTACTTCAGCCTAAGAGTTCGTCGCACACCAGGCACTTCCCGTAGGGTGTTAGGTTTATGTATTTTCTTTCTGAAGTTAACATAGAGTTTTAGTGTGGATTACAGGTTTGGATGTTGATCTTTTCTGATGAGTTACTAGTTCTTGTTAGCTTAATAATTTTCTAGACTTAAGATTTATCTTAAACATGATCTTTAGGTATAATTTGTACCAAGTAGTTCTCTGAATTTATTTCAAGCTTTAAAGGAGTTGAAGTATATATCACTTAATTATTCAAAGCTCCACTTGTATACTACTTCCAACCAAAGTATTCTTTAAAATTCTGGGAACATGTGTACAAGCTTTTAAAGCATTACTTTCTTAGCCATGTATTTTCTACGTATGCTTTTGAAAGTAGTTCAATGTATGATTTATTCCAACCAAGATCTTATTATACCCAATTGATAATGTTCCAGACTTATTATTATTATTATTTCCTATAGTTTAATGGTCAAACGGTATGACAACACACTATTCCTAACAGACATCATACAAAAAGTGTATAAAGAAATCATTCACTAATCCAAGAAGGGTTAGGAGTCGTGCCTTACTGGAATCCTCACTTCCCAATTCTACCCCCAATTCCCCAGTTTTAAGGGCACCTATATTCTAACTATTTCACTCGGCTTGTTTTCTCGGGCTCAGAGCGTAACTACGCTCTGATACCACTTTTCTGTAACGCCCCTACTTATCATAAATGCAGCGGAAATAAAATACTAAGGCGATTACAGATCATCGGTTCCAAACACCCGGCCCAAACCTCACCAATTACAACTTACGATATTACAAATGCTACGGTCTGAACTCGAGAAAACATAGTATAAAAGTAATGATAACAAAATACAGTAGCTCTCCAAAATCCTAATTCCCATCCCATACACTCATACTCTTCGTGGCCACCTGTATAACAAATCGTACCTGCAAGATGAAACCAAGCAGCCCACCCCGGGAGGGGTGAGTCAGTTCCCTGGAATGGAACTGGTACAACTCTCCAAAACAAAAGTTTAAAACATAACTCTTGAAACAAACAATAACTCAAGTCAAACGCTTAAACAAAACAGAAGAACAAGGCACATCAAAATCACCAAGTCAAAGATATCAAGTCAAGGATAGAGATAAATAACAAGAAGTAAAGTGAGTCAACTTAAAAGAAACCACACCAAAGTTAGTGAAACATCCATTGCTTAAGTTAGATTCAGTTCCAATTAGGATTAGAAAGACCCAAGTAGTCACAAGGACTAGGAATGAAAGAAGATATCCAGAACCCATAACTCAAGAGTGGAATAAAACCAATTGGGAGAGATGGCCCCCACCGCCAGTCAGTTGCCACAAGGGCGAGGTAAACAGACCTCCGCTGTCAGTTGCCACAAAGGGCGAGGTATAGCAGACCTCCGCTGCCACCGACCCGTTCTCAGTCATCGGTGAAAAGTGAGTGCACCACTTATTAGAAATAATCCATACCCAGTACCAAGTTTGACATTTCCCATATTCCCACTAGACTATTAACTGTACAAGTGCAATACCAAAACCTCAGTCCTACAGAGTGCAGAGGCGTAAACCCTCAACAGTCAATATCTAATGAGGTAACCAGATAAGAGGAACCAATGATCATGTGAGTTTACATCCAAGGCTCAGCCAGTCACAACAGGCTGAGTTAGTCAAACAAACAATTTCCTTTCAAGATTCATTCAAACTCATTTAGCGTTTCCCAAGCATTCCATAAATCCGTCACCAAAAGCATCTGAGTACGAGAGATCGTACAAAACATTCCATCAAGTCCATAACACAAAGTTGAGTACGAAAATCGTACCTGGTAATCGTTGTAGCAGTTCTAGTCGACTTGTGCAAATAATCAACAATACTCTGAGGAATATTAAGGGTAGTCTAACATCAATAACTTGTAACCTAAGTTAACTAAATAAATTCCTTACTCTTATTCTAAGTCTCAATTGTCCTTTAAGCCCTCGCTTAAATGTTATGTATAAACCTTTGACTTATATTAGAATGTTATAACCCAAGGTTGTAAGACTAGGGAATGTATGTTATTAACACTTGTCAATTGTTACACTCTTATCCACTTTATTCATACTTAACCCCTAATTCCCAATTCAAGACTCTTGAGACCCTTATATCATAAGTGCATATTATTTATTCATCTAATCTTAGAATCTCAATAATAATTCTTAAGCTTAATACTTTTATTCTTAATTTAGAATAAATATCGGTTATGACCTATGATAGGTTTATCTTAGAGTATTATACTATTATTTCACAATGTAATGATTATGTATTTTATCAGTATTACCAAATAATCCATTATGATTAAGTTTTCCCCTCAACTTAATTAAGATCTACATCCTGTATATTGGAAACATGGTGTTATAGATGCATTTTACGATAACCTAATTGAGTACTACACTCATTTATCACGTGTTTAGTTTAGGATGACTTTTATTACAACCATCTAATAATCTTATCATAAGACGTTAAATTGCTTCTCATCTTGAATAACTATATTATAGTTAACTTAGATTTATCGGACTCTTACATTTAGTATTTCCAAGGTATATCATTTACTTTATCATTAACTATATAATAAGGCACTTTAAGATAACCTTTTATTTATCCTTGCTTACATTTAATTTCCCAAATGTTTTATTTTTACACACATGCCCGCTATAGACTATGTATAATCCCTTTATACTAAATTTAATAAACTTACGTCTTAAAATACATTTTTCATATTGTTTACAAACCTAAGGTTTCAAAGGAATAACTTAATAAATTAATCTCCTTTATTATGTTTTAGGATGAACACTATATCTTAACATAAGGTAGAATTTATCTAAGAATTAAACTCTCATTCACAAGTGAAATTGTCAATTACTTAATAAGATAATATGTTCTGAAAAATCCTCATTCCTTATACTCAAATGACACATTAATATTTTTAGCGTCGTAAAGTAGATCAATATAATCTCTTATGTAACTTAGTTTTATCTAGTAAAAGGTTCAAAGGTTTTAAGTATCAAATTCCTATTTATAAACCTTTCTATAAATTCTAACTACTAAATACCTCACTTAATTGTAGACTCACATCCTAAGTATTGGTAATTAATGTTATAAATGTATTTCATATGGCTTATCTAATGCCAAGAAACTTAAGGATTATTATTAGATAAATTTCCAAATCATAGTTTAATGTAGTTTTATATCATAATCCTTTTAATGATTTTACTTAAAACATTAAGTTATATTTTAATACCTTAAAGGTTAAGAAATGATTAAATCTAGACTTACTAATCCACCTCACATTCATATGTAAAAGTATTTTATTTATTATTATTGTTTATATATTAAGAACATTTAGATGTAAAAGTATTACATTTATTTATCATTAATTATAGAATAAGATCTATTTGTGTAATTTTATGTAATCTAATCACAATTTTTCCTAAGTTTCAACTTAGTAATTACTTAACCCAATTATAGACTTACATTATAGTCGTCGACTAATACCATACATGTATTTTAATACGGTTTATATAAATCTTAGAAATTCAAAGATAACTCCTTAAGTTTAATAATCGTAATTTAATACCGCCTCATATAATATTCTTTTATTAGTATTATGTAGAGGTTTAGTTTATCTCATTAATTCCTTCATATTATATTTCCTATAAGGCATTTTATTTCTTTTATTTATGTAATTTTTTTATGTGTATATATTAGGATTTATTCAAGACATTCCTTGTGTAGTTTTATTGCACTTAATTATTTATACTAACTTTTACACATAGCTACATCCAATATATGGTTTATAAAATAAAGTATTTTCATTAGTTTCAATTAAGTATATTAACTACCATATTATAATTAATATAAATGTAGATTAATTTAGTTCCTTGATTTAACCTAAGTTACTATTTTATTTCGTTTATATATACGTACATCTATATATATATTTACTTCACTTAAAAGTTAGTACCCAAAATATTTATAAACATACTGTATTAAATGTTACTTAGTCTTATTATATTTTCCCAACCTATAAAGTTCATTAATCAACTATACTTTAATTTTTGACTACATTAAAAACCATATATTATAAGTTATTCTTATGAAAAACTCATAAACACAATTTTTAAACCCATTTACAATTGTCCAAAAATCCCCAAATTAATATATATAGTAACTATAACATTTTAGACATATTATAAAATTTTTATTTCATAAAAATATCTTTTAAAATTATCCAAATAATTCATAATACTCGTAACTTGCAAAAATCATAACTTATGTTTTAAAACTCAAAACCCATATTAATTTACATCAAAATAAACTAGATTTTATAAGGAATCTATGGTTAAAATTTCAAGTCAAAATACATTCGGGAAGGCAATTAAATAAATCCAACAAGTTAGGGTATTATTCTGGAAATATTAAAACTTAACTAACTTAAACTTAAACGTTTTAATCTCGGCCGTCCGTTCCTTTTAACTACGATCGGACGGCCGAAAATCGTCGAGTTCATCAGCGAACAGCAACCACGACCCGAGTACTAATTCGATCATTTCTCCCAACTCACAGAACCGATTTCGTTGATTCTTGTTCCATTGAATTCGAAATTGAAAAACGAATCTATTGACACCGATTTCACCACCTATAATGCAGTATCCTAAGAATTCGATTCTGGGTTCGAAGAGGTTAGGGTTCATGTTATACCCGATTCGATTTTTACAAAATTCTCTCAATACAAGGCCTAATTGATGAAATTGGCAGTTGGGTTAGGTCGATAATGCAAAATCGAGTGACATAATAGGAGGAATTGAACGGAGACTTACCAGGGAAGCTCCACGAAGGAAATCACATTCGGTTTCTGGAAAAATATTCGAACCTGGCTGTTTCGAGGAGCTACTTTGGAGATCTATAAAATAATTTCTAGGTCGAATTAGGCCATGTTCTTGGGCTTAATCGAAAGAGGAAACATAGCTCTACACATTGATAGCAAGAACACACTCTAATTTGCACTACACAGAAATAAATCTAAGCCGAAGGTTACGAGTTTACCTTACGTTTTTCCTATGATTTTATGTGATGTCGGATCTCGAACTTTAGGCACTTCTTTCTTACAAACGGTTGGGAATTGGCTTTGGTCATCAACATGAAAGTTGTAGAGGGATTAGAGACCTTCAAAATAAGCTAAAGAACACGAAATTTGGATGAGAATTGAAGAAGTTATGGCGTGACGAAGTTTACCCAACTTCAGGCAAAACTGCAGTTCTGGGTTACGAACTTGCGAGGAGCCAACTTTGGATCAATTTTCCGGTTATTGTAGAAGGAGTTAGATGATGTGTGAGTAATGGTTGGAAAGATGGGATTAAGGAGAAGAGAATGTAACAGACGGCATACCAAATGGTGGAGTAGATCAGGAGATATAGGCGTCTCAAATTCGACCCTCGACATGCCAAACTGTCGAAAAACTGGGACTGTTCAGTGGTAGTGCCTGGCTGACTGACACGTCAGCATTTCTCAAAATTTTGGCTCTAAACTTCAATCTATCATAACTTTGGCTAGGATGATCCGTTTTTGACGTTCTTTTTATCGATCTTCATGGTTTTTCATAACCTATTTATTGGTATAGGTTTCATGGCCTGGTTTGACCATTCTCAAAAAGTCAACTCTAGCAAGGCTTAATAAGCTTTAGGTTTCTAGAATTTTATATTGACTTTTATGTTTCAAAACAATGTTCCAACACTTCCTAAAATCTTTATAATATATTTGGAGTGTGTAGAAATTTTCCCAAGATTTATTGACTTATAAATCTTATTATTAAATTCATAATACTATATATAATGTATAATATTGGGGTTAAATAGGAGAAAACCCCTAAATGAATTTCACAATCCATATAATAATTTAATATTCATTATTCCATATAATATTTAATTTTAAAAAGAAATCCCCTAAATTAATTTAAATTAATTTAGGGTATTTCGAACGACCTAGGGTTAGCTAGGTAGGTTTAGAGATTGATTTAAGTTAGTAAACCACCTTGGAAATGCTTGCTTAAGGATAGAAGAAATTGCAAAAATCTGTAGCAAAAGTGAGGTTTAAGTGCCTTAGGAGTTTTAGAAAAACAATGAGAATTTAAGGTTTAAGAGAGAGATATGAACCTTGGTATGAGTTGTAATTACCTTGGAAGATGTGGAATGGTTAAAATGAAAGAGAGCATAATGCAAGGGTTGAGGAGAAGTTAGAAATGCACAAGTGTGCATTAGTGTAAAATGAGAATGAAAATGTGTGAACTTGAGCAAGAGTTGAGTAAGGTTTGAGCCATGATTTGATGAGTTTTAGAGCATGTTTTAGGTGATTAAACATGTGAAAAACTTGTGGAAAGTTTATGGAAAGATTAAGGGTGGTTTAAGGATTGATTTGGAGTGGAAAAATCAAGTTTGGAGCAGGTTTTAGCAGGGTCCGGGACTTGGTCCTTGGACAAAGTCCCGGACCACACCTAAATTAAGGCCGAGAGTACACATCCTGCTTTGGTCCGGGACTAACTCCAGGACAAGGTCCCGGACCAGGTATTGTTTTTCACCGAGAGTTAGTTAATGAATTGGTCCGGGACTTAGGGTGAGGACCAAGTCCCGGACACACCCCAGAATCATGCCGTGAGTGTTTTAAAGGTTGTAAATGAGGGGTTTGAGTGTTAATGATGTTATAAGATGTTAAGGCCTTGTTTGGTGACATGTAAAGGCCTAGGAAGTGTAAGAAAGTGTTAGAAGTGATTGAGAAGTGAGAACTCAAATTAACAAAAGTAAAACCGAGATAACGGGATAACGGGGTAAGTACGGGAGTAGCATTTAATAATGTACCGTATGAGCTTAGTATTAATAATAATGTTTGAAACATTATCAGAGAATCGTGCGTGACCCGAGCATGGTGAGATGACACGGTAAAAGTAAAAACCCCTGTGAAAGGTATGATTTCTCATGCCCCGTATGCTAACCGAGTTACTCTGATTTGTGTGTTTGTGTGCCGGCTTAATCAAGATTAAGCATGAAAATAATCCCTTGTTTGATTATGGATGCCTTATTGTATGTTGTATGACTAACATACTTGTACGCCGGTGTGGTCTAACATAGCGCATAGACCGACTCATAGAGAGTAGTGATTGACTAGAAACCCGTAGATCGGGTAGTCTCATGAACAATGGTAATATGCAAACACACACACAAGCTATCGATTAAAGTATAATGATAACACAAACATATGAACTCCCTAAAATGTAGGAGATGTACGGGTTGAGTATATACCCGATAACGGTTAGAGAACCTTATTGAAACAATCCACGAAATAAATATGAGTGGAGAGATAAATGACCTCCATCGAGAGGATTGAAGTTAGTCCAATAATGTGAACTTATAAGAAAGGTAAAAGAGACCTAAGGGACTATGTAACTCCTTGAGACATGGTCGACCTCCTATATGAGGATTTTTACCCGGTATAAGAAAATATCCGAATGTACAAGCATATGATTGTGAGGGTAACTTAAACCAAGATTACCGAATTTAAGTAAAGTTCCCAAAGTCATTAGAAACATCGAGAATGATGCTTCTAGACTAATATACATGATATTATTTAACTCCGAGAGAGGAGTGTATGGGAACGAGAGTAGTCCGAGAGTAGTCGGACCTAAGTAAAAGAGATAGGAACTAAGAGAGTCCGTGAGCTAGTTGACCTTCCCACCATGCTAGACCAGAGTAGGGTCGAAACCGGGGAAGTAAGACTATGCTAGAGAGCCATTTGGCATGTTTTTGGCTTAAGTATGTAAGAGAGTAACAAGCGTGACGTAGGAGACCTGTAGTGTCTCGAGAATCTACAAGAGCTTGAGTATGAATAACCCAAGAGTGTGGGTGAGAATGAGTATAAATAACCCGAGAGAAAGGGGTGAGTATATGTATGAGTAACCCGAGAGAATGGGTAAGTATAAGAATGAGTAGCCCAAGAGAATGGGTGTGTATACGAATAAGTAACCCGAGAGAGCGGGTGAGGTATTGAATAAGTAAACAAGGCATAGTGAGGAATAACCCTCAATGCCTAAGAGTAACCAGTTACCACTAAAACATTGTTATGTTAGTTAGGAATCGTGTTCCGTGATTGGATGTAGATTCCTTGTGTGATATACATATATATTGTATTGCCATGATGCATGTTGTTTGATTAAAATGAACTCCATGTATATCCGACCCAAAGTAGTCGGCGTACCGCGGTTAGCACGCGGTATATGCGAATTTCATATTCAGCGTAAGCTGACCCCCTAGGGGGAACGTTTTTAGTGTGCAGGTACTTGAAGCTGACCACCGTTCGAGAGAGTAGGACGGGGACTGCTGTGAGCATGGGTAGTTAGATTGTAATTACTTATGCGTTTGAATGAGGTGTAAGTCCGAGTATGTTATCGGCATCCGTATATTGTAGACTCGGTATAGTAGAGATATGAATTGAGTATTGTATTTGTATGTAGTACTCGGTTGTTCCAGTTCATCAGACCGTTACGGTATGTAAGAAAGGCCTGGTTAGCCACATGGGTGGCTAACGGCGTTGTTTCACCCCTCGTGTAATTAGAGTTCCGCTGCGTGAGTAGGAGTAATTAGTAACGGTTTAAGAGGTAATGACGAGATTAACGGTTGGGGTGTTACAGAAATGGTATCAGAGCGAAGTATCGCTCTGATGACTGGAAATACCGAGCCTAGGAAATACCGAGTTAGGAAATAGAGACTTAGGGCTAAGGGTTGAGTGGTAGCGTGAGAGATGCGCTAGATAGGAACTTCCAGTATGATCTGGATACCTATAATACCATACCCGCCCTCCACAACCCCCGTATTAAAAGCTTGGGAAAGAACGTCAGAGAGACGGGGAAACCCGATCTGGCACTTAATTAATATTTCTATATGAACCAGAATCTGTCACGCGGTAGATCCTGAGAACCGGAAACCCCGGGGATGGATCCCGTTGGAACGACAATAACCGCACTTAAAGGCGGGAGATCGAGGAATCCTAATCCAAGGAGACCGGAATCTGTGGCAGCTTGGGGCGACATGCTTAGCAGTCGCGAGAACCAAGCTAGCCGAGCAGCAGCAAGAAGAAAGCACCAACCGTGCAACAAGGCGGACTCATGAGAAATAACGAGAACCGGGACACATGTCTACGGACCGCCATGATATGTAATACCACTAATGGTATATTAACCGACTGAGAACCCAGTTGAGAGTAGGTACACCCACCCTGCCACACCCGAAGAAGTTTCAATACTTCACTGATATTGCTTAGACAGCTACGAGCATAACTACGTGATATACCCGAATAGGATTACAAAAAAAGTGCCTAAATGAGTTAAACCTCGGTAAACACAGTAAAGACGTGGGAACGAGCAACGAGGTAAAGCATAAAATTAAAGTAATTAAGGAACTCCGAGAGTGGAGGAGCACCTAAATGAACGACAGTCATGTCAAGATGAGTGAGAAGCAGCTCTAAGGAGTAGTTATCCAACTAAAGAATCAAGGAAGAGCCGTCAAGGCTACCAGATACAATGTGAACAATACCGTGACCGGTATGAGTTAACCTAAAAACCGCCTGTACCGCGCACTTGCCTCGGCAAGTGCAGTAATAACGGGACCGTTAACAAGAATCTTAACAAGTGACAAGTACTTAGCAAGTACCAAGATGGCGAACAAAGCCAATATAGCCACTTAAACCCTAAGAATTGTGAAACGAAACCTTGAAAAGGCATAACGGCCTGATCATTATATAAAGAACATACCAGTCAGCGAGAAGCTGGACTCGGTAAGGAACAGTCGGCATAGAAATGCCATGAAGAACTTACTTTTAAAACTTGAACTTCCTTTTAGATCATAAAATTTTCTAAAAACCCCCAAAGTTTTAAAACCAAACCAGTGAACCACGATAGGTTATTATAGGACCATATAAGAGGAGTTGGCAACAGAATACTTCACTTAGGCGTGACCGACACTACAAGTGTACACAAACGAGACATGGAACGACCGCACTCCAAAGGAGCTTGCGGGCCTGACAGACCAGTTATGAGTTAGTCGGGTAAGTGGTAACGTATCAATAAGATACTCCATGTATGTATACAAGTAGCGTACGGAACACGGGAAGTAGCCCACTCCATACTACGGACGAAAGAGCCAATTCAACCAAGACAATACCAAGACAAAGGACACCTCGAATGGTCGAAGAACTCAGAGAAGCTTACCAAGCTAAAGGAATCAAGAACCCAATAAGGTGACGGACCTAAGGATATAACGTTAAGAAGTGCGAGAAGCACAGAGTAATGAAAAAAAAAGACATTGAGAATGTCTTAGAAATCCAGGAGGAAATACCTTATAACTGGAATGAATACCCAGTGTAGATGGTACGGCGAATGCCTAAAATGATCATATCAATGTTCGATAAACGGGATAGAACTCCCACACCATACCTCATTGAAGAGATTAATGACCTAACCGAAAAGGTAAGGAAAAGTACCGATAATCTACCCAATAACGGGAGACATTACAACCCAAAACGGGATAGTCCAGTATATAACCGCAAGGCGGAGTAAGGAACTGAATATACCCATGAATTCAAGCCAGGTGTAATGGCGCAACTCAGTAACACCCAGGAGCAATCCGTGAAGGGTGCCGGAATCAACAGTAGTTGAACGAGATATCGTGTTGAGAACACTAGTGTTAAACGAACATTCGGGGAGAACCCGAAGGGATCCCACGTAACACGGGATACCCTAGATTGCCAGAGGGCATGAACTAATATCAAGTTACTTAAAGGGCCTTCCATGTACGAAGTGTGATGAGACAACCATACCAAGAGCCCAACAATACCTCCAAACCATTTAATGGCATATGGAGTAGAAGAAACCTGTATAAACAGCCGCACAGAGCATGGCTCGAGGCAAGGTGGCTTGTAAGCCGGAAAACTAACTACAATACGTAGAACCAAACATGACAAACCTATGCATAAAGGCATAAAAGAATTGTGGAGAACGAACCACTACCTTAAGTGGGGGATACCACTTGTTATTGTGGGACCTAGGGAGCGGAAATTGCGTGAATCCTCCAGAGAAAGGCTACCACCTAAGTATGTAATGTGAAACCGCTAAAGCGGAGTAGTGAAACCTGAGCATGTGTATATTGCCAAGGAGTATATGAACACAAATAGTGTGTAGAAAGGCTTTGATAGCAATAGAAGGAAACCGAGAGAGCAATCGGTTGAGAAACAAACACAGTATGTGTGCAATGTGAATTACAGAGTAAACAATGCGCAAGAGACGAAGAGAGGTTTAAGAGAGTAACATATTTCATTGAGCCAAGTGAATGGCAAGCCATAGTATAAATGGCGGGAGTACATGAGCAGAAGCTAAAGTAGTAGCGGATGCCATGTAAACAAATGTTGTTTAATGAGTAAGAACATGGTACGCAGCAAGCGACCATTGTAAGAGTATATTCAGATAATGATACGGAGCTGATGAGAAAATGTGTTAAAGAAGACATGATCATTCCTATCTCATGAGAGATTTACTGTCAAGGGTTTACGCTTCTGCACTCTGTATGACTGAGTGTTTTGGTATTGGACTTGTGCGGTAATGATCGAGTGGGAGAGCCAGGAATTGAGAAATGTCAACGAAGCCTGTTGAGTGAGAATTTAGAGAGATAACCGTGCGGCCGTTGGCCAAAGATGCACGAGGAACGTGAGCAATAACCCACAGGGCCCAGGATCGATGAATGGTAAATGCAGAGTAGTATGAATGAAGAACTCTGGCACAGAACCAAGAAACAAACATAATCCATGAGCCACTATTAAACGAGGAAGCACTACATGCTAAGTAGTAGCTTGACCTCAACCGACAACAAGTCGGGAAAAATGAGTGAATAATCACAAAGGTATACAGTGTTATATGAAGTACATTCCCAGAGAACTGGAGAGACAATCTAAAATTCATCGAATTCGCATACGGTAAGAGATACCAAGCGACGATTGAAATACATGAGAATACCAAAGAGCGAATTAAGCTCTAGTTATCAGGTCACGCAGCAGAAGCTTGTGGACCGTGATTCAGGGTTAAGTATACCTATGTCATAAACCCCTTGAAGCCTTAGAGGCTAGAACCGAACCCGGTTATGAGTTAATTAACCGTACTGAAGTTAAAACACTTCATAATACTCGAATTAATGAACCAATGTTCAGTGATAACATATGGTTGGTTACGCGGGCGTAACCCCTTTTAAGGGGGGTAGGGCGAGAAACCGCTTAGAGTATGTTTTACGTATTGGTGCGTAAACTACTATGTGCATAGCACAAAAAGAAATTGTTTTGATGATTGGAACTTATGTTACATAAACATATGTACCCATTCATTGTGTAATAATGATTATTGTGCATGAGTGATGCAAGTAACGAGTATGTAATATTTATGAAAAGAGGAGTAGAGAGACTCCTAGGGAATGAGAATCCCTATAGTATATGTCTAGTGAGATTAGACATGAGTTATGATGAGTATGAATCGGCATGAAACCGATGTGTAACCTAAGAGGGAGTGAGTTCCCTAGGTGATTTTATTTGAGAATGATAGATGGAGTGAGTTCCATCCTTTGGAGTTGTATGCTATGTGTTTTAAATTGAGCAACAATTTGAGTAAAAGAAGCCATATGTATGGAATACCTAGGTAAAGTAGTGAAGCAATGAGAATGACAAATGACCTAAGTACTAGGAACTGGAGATTAATTGAAACGAATTGTTTCGTGAATATGACTAGAAAGAGTAAAAGATAGAAAACAAAAATGTTTGACTATCTGATTGTTTGAAACTAACGTGTGAGGTGGAACTTGATCTGCTAGCGATCAAGGGAAACCGAACACAAATTGGGGTGGAAGGATAGTTCAACACTGATGCTGATCACATCAGGGTTAGATGATTCCTGAAGCTCCCTATAAGTGGTCACAAGTAATCACGCTAAGAAAGGATACAACTACCATAAACTGGATTTGGAGTTGTGTGATGTTTTAAAAAGAATTTTCAAACAGATTTTGAAAAAGAATTTTCTTCAAGTATGAAGATGGAAACGAAAACTGGTTTTGAAACCGCTATCACCCGCCGATGGCTGAGCCTTAAGTCTTGATGACCGGTAGAACGGTGGGCGTGTATTAGTTTTGAAACCATTGCACCGTACGTGCGGCGGTCCTAAGTGACCGGTTGGGGCGGTGTCAGTGTGTGATTTTTCCAAAGGCAGCGGGACGGGGAGAGTACCCTGAGATGTTCCTGTGTTGAGTGAGTCAACCAGAGTGCCTGAGGATATGTATATGTGTAACGTTTTGATCAGAACCGAAGGGACCATGGGCCAGAGAGAGTAAGTGCCCAGTAGTCATGAAACGGCCGTGAACCAGAAAGAGTAAGTGTTCAACGTGACCGGTACCTGAGGGATCAGTAGTATATCACTCAACATGGATTCGAGGACTGTAGTGCCTTCTTGTCTTCGGACCGATTCCATGGAGAGAGAACAAAAGTATTTTTGATTGCTATACATGCTGTGATATGTGTGGTATGTGTAGTATGAAATGAGACTGACTTGTGGAGTCAGTAGGGTTATACATGTACTATAACCTTGGCATTGAATGCCATGAGAGTAACCATCTAGATTCACCAACTTTGAGGACAAAGTTCCTAAGGGGGGTAGATTTTAATACCCCGGATATAAAAATGGTGATTAAATTACTCTAATATGATTATAAAAGGCCTAATGGTGCCTAAAGAGTATTGGTAAAAAGAATAAAACCAAAAGAAAAGAGAAAACGCTTGAAAAGCGAAAAACGCTAAAATGCGCGTTAAATGAGTATAAGAGATATATGATCTCGAGAGGGTCCGAGATGGATTCCTAAGGCTTAGTTAGGCCTAATTAGTATACGGGAATGATTCCCGAAGAAAACGGATCCAATAATGGATTAAAACGCTAACGGAGTTTTAAAGCACGTCTTTCGAGAAAACCCGAAAACGTGACTTTAAGTGGTCAAACGGACCCGTAAAAATTATAGTTGATTAAATAACTATAAATAAGAATTAATGGAAGCTTATTAACCATTAAAAATAAAGAAACGAGAAAAATCCAAAAACGGGCCCGGTTAGTGAACAGTGCCAAACCGGGTAAAATAACGAGTGTTTTCTGTCAAAAACTGAAAAACGCTCTAGTTTAAGTAGTATGTGGGGCCGGTTTTATTAGACAATTCAGCCCCTCTCTATTAGATAATTAACAAAAGAAAAAGAAGAGTTGAAAAGTCAAATAAAGTAAAAAGCAAAAGTAAGAAGGGAATAGTAAAGAAACAAATAAAACTCTTACCTTCTCTCTCTCTCTTCTACTTTTCTGATTCCCCTCTTCTTTCCTACGTGAGACATCTCCTCTCTCCCTCCATCCTCTGATTCATCTTCTTCCTTGCGACAAGAGAGCTCCACCCATGGCTCCTCTCCTTTCTTCTTCTTGCCCAAGCCTTATTAAGGCTCCAAATAAGAAAATAATCACATATTTGTGTTCCTCTCATCAAGCGCCACACTTCCCTCTTTTCAAAATTTGAAAAGGATGAGTTTCATTTTCGTGGGTGTTGGCCATTTGAAGAGAAAAGCACACTATTTTGAAGCTTGAAGCTTCCTCTTCCATCCAAGGTAAAAATATCCAAAGAAAAATACATTTTTCTTCACTTCCTTGTGTTGGCCGATTTTGGCATGTGTTAATGCCTTGCTTCTCTTTGTTTTGAGCTACTCTCCAAGTCTCCAATGGTGGGTTGGAGCTCCTCCTTTGATTTTTGGGCAAAACCAATTCTAGGGTTTCTTAAGGTAATGTCCAATTCTATGCCTTAAGCCTTTCTTTGAATTCATGAGTGGTTGCCACAACTAAAAGAGCTAACTTGTACTCCTCATGTCCAATGGTATATTGGTCTAGAGAATGGGGCAAGTGAGTTGCCTAGACCGATTTTGGATGAAGAGAAGATGAGAAGAGGAGAAGTGTATTAACAAGGAAACTTAAGAGAATTCAAGGTAAGAAACCAACCCTAAAGTATATTCTATATGTGTTAGAATTTGGGATGGGATAATTAAATGAATGAACCCCACATGTGTTGTGGTAGCAATGTGCTTGTATAGTAATAATACAAGTGAGAAAACATTTGTGAATTTAGTGTTTGATTAAGTGTTATGCATTTTGTGAATTATGCATTGTGAGGTATTTGGAGAATTGATAAGTATTGATGGTTTATTTGAGTGCTGATAGAACCCTTGCGGTTTGGCTAGTTTTAGGATGAAATATGTGAAGAAATGAGTTTTGGGCAAAGTTAGAAAAGTAGCCAAGTTATGGCAAAATTTGTGTAGAAATTTGAGTGGTTTGAGCATTGTAGTGTGAGATGAACGACCTAGGGTTAGCTAGGTAGGTTTAGAGATTGATTTAAGTTAGTAAACCACCTTGGGAAATGCTTGCTTAAGGATAGAAGAAATGTGCAAAAATCTGTAGCAAAAGTGATGGTTTAAGTGCCTTAGGAGTTTTAGAAAAACAATGAGAATTTAAGGTTTAAGAGAGAGATATGAACCTTGGTATGAGTTGTGCATTACCTTGGAAGATGTGGAATGGTTAAAATGAAAGAGAGCATAATGCAAGGGGTTGAGGAGAAGTTAGAAATGCACAAGTGTGCATTAGTGTAAAATGAGAATGAAAAATGTGTGAACTTGAGCAAGAGTTTGAGTAAGGTTTGAGCCTATGATTTGATGAGTTTTAGAGCATGTTTTTAGGTGATTAAACATGTGAAAAACTTGTGGAATGTTTATGGAAAGATTAAGGGTGGTTTAAGGATTGATTTGGAGTGGAAAAATCAAGTTTGGAGCAGGTTTTAGCAGGGTCCGGGACTTGGTCCTTGGACAAAGTCCCGGACCACACCTAAATTAAGGCCGAGAGTACACATCCTGCTTTGGTCCGGGACTATACTCCAGGACAAGGTCCCGGACCAGGTATTGTTTTTCACCCGAGAGTTAGTTAATGAATTGGTCCGGGACTTAGGGTGAGGACCAAGTCCCGGACCACCCCCAGAATCATGCCGTGAGTGTTTTAAAGGTTGTAAATGATGGGGGTTTGAGTGTTAATGATGTTATAAGATGTTAAGGCCTTGTTTGGTGACATGTAAAGGCCCTAGGAAGTGTAAGAAAGTGTTAGAAGTGATTGAGAAGTGAGAACTCAAATTAACAAAAGTAAAACCGAGATAACGGGATAACGGGGTAAGTACGGGAGTAGCATTTAATAATGTACCGTATGAGCTTAGTATTAATAATAATGTTTGAAACATTATCAGAGAATCGTGCGTGACCCGAGCATGGTGAGATGACACGGTAAAAGTAAAAACCCCGGTGAAAGGTATGATTTTCTCATGCCCCGTATGCTAACCGAGTTACTCTGATTTGTGTGTTTGTGTGCCGGCTTAATCAAGATTAAAGCATGAAAATAATCCCTTGTTTGATTATGGATGCCTTATTGTATGTTGTATGAACTAACATACTTGTACGCCGGTGTGGTCTAACATAGCGCATAGACCGACTCATAGAGAGTAGTGATTGACTAGAAACCCGTAGATCGGGTAGTCTCATGAACAATGGTAATATGCAAACACACACAAAGCTATCGATTAAAGTATAATGATAACACAAACATATGAACTCCCTAAATGTGAGGAGATGTACGGGTTGAGTATATACCCGATAACGGTTAGAGAACCTTATTGAAACAATCCACGAAATAAATATGAGTGGAGAGATAAATGACCTCCATCGAGAGGATTGAAGTTAGTCCAATAATGTGAATTATAAGAAAGGTAAAAGAGACCTAAGGGACTATGTAACTCCCTTGAGACATGGTCGACCTCCTATATGAGGATTTTACCCGGTATAAGAAAATATCCGAATGTACAAGCATATGATTGTGAGGGTACACTTAAACCTAAGATTACCCGAATTTAAGTAAAGTTCCCAAAGTCATTAGAAACATCGAGAATGATGCTTCTAGACTAATATACATGATATTATTATAACTCCGAGAGAGGAGTGTATGGGAACGAGAGTAGTCCGAGAGTAGTCGGACCTAAGTAAAAGAGATAGGAACTAAGTGAGAGTTCCGTGAGCTAGTTGAACCTTCCCACCATGCTAGACCCAGAGTAGGGTCGAAACCGGGGAAGTAAGACTATGCTAGAGAGCCATGAGTTTTGGCTTAAGTATGTAAAGAGAGTATCAAGCGTGACGTAGGAGACCTGTAGTGTCTCGAGAATCTACAAGAGCTTGAGTATGAATAACCCAAGAGTGTGGGTGAGATAATGAGTATAAATAACCCGAGAGAAAGGGGTGAGTATATGTATGAGTAACCCGAGAGAATGGGTAAGTATAAGAATGAGTAGCCCAAGAGAATGGGTGTGTATACGAATAAGTAACCCGAGAGAGCGGGTGAGGTATTGAATAAGTAAACAAGGCATAGTGAGGAATAACCCTCAATGCCTAAGAGTAACCAGTTACCACTAACAACATTGTTATGTTAGTTAGGAATCGTGTTCCGTGATTGGATGTAGATTCCTTGTGTGATATACATATATATTGTATTGCCATGATGCATGTTGTTTGATTAAAATGAACTCCATGTATATCCGACCCAAAGTAGTCGGCGTACCGCGGTTAGCACGCGGTATATGCGAATTTCATATTCAGCGTAAGCTGACCCCCTAGGGGGAACGTTTTTAGTGTGCAGGTACTTGAAGCTGACCACCGTTCGAGAGAGTAGGACGGGGACTGCTGTGAGCATGGGTAGTTAGATTGTAATTACTTATGCGTTTGAATGAGGTGTAAGTACGAGTATGTTATCGGCATCCGTATATTGTAGACTCGGTATAGTAGAGATATGAATTGAGTATTGTATTTGTATGTAGTACTCGGTTGTTCTAGTTCATCAGACCGTTACGGTATGTAAGAAAGGCCTGGTTAGCCACATGGGTGGCTAACGGCGTTGTTTCACCCCTCGTGATTAATTAGAGTTCCACTGCGTGAGTAGGAGTAATTAGTAACGGTTTAAGAGGTAATGACGAGATTAACGGTTGGGGTGTTACAAAAACGCTTGGGGCTAAAGCCCAGGTATTAAGGGGATGTGGTTAGACGACATCCTCCTCTTTTCCCCCGCTTATTCACATCACCTAAAAGGTGTGAGTCTTGACAGGGGACCCTCAAACGGGTCCCGGGGTGAAATAGGTTTGCATGGACCCTCACTCTCATATGACGCAAAGGTACAGAAATTTAAATTGCACACAAAAGTAAACAAACAAAGAAATAAAGCCATAAATAAACATTTTCGAGTTAAGCCCTCTTTCGTAAAATTAAACAAGTTAAAATTAAGAAGTTTGTCCCCAGCAGAGTCGTCAGTCTGTGAGCCTCGATTTTAAACCCTATCCTATGTTGATTAAAGCTAATTAGGATTAACCGGGTTTTAGGTCCACTTATAACCTAAGATTAATAACTATGTCATATAACAATAATTATTAAAACCTAAGCTAGCTCACTGGAACCTATTATGAGTCGTCACCTAATTTTAACCTAGATCAAATTAGGAAAGGAGAGTTCGGGTTCGGGGGCTTGGTATACGACTTATTTAGGGTTCAATTACTTTCATTACCCCTAGAAGTCGTTTTTCCTCTACTTAGTTTAATTACGGTTTACGGTTTTTAACCTAAGTGTGCGAGCTTCTGTTTTTTTGTGTTTTTAGCATTTTTTGACTGAAAATAAAAGTGAAAGTTGAAATTACTTAAACTAGGGTTTCGGAGGTAGAATTAGGTCAAATTTAGTTTCCGTCCGTAGCCACGGACCTAATGTCCGTAACCACGGACCCTAGTTAACCTATGTGAAAATAAAAGTCGAATTAAACAGAAAACAAAAATTTGAAAAGTCCGGGGCCACGGACAGGATGTCCGTAGGCCCGGACATATAGTTTAACAAAACCTAAATTTTTAAGATTTTCAAATCCCGCCGCCGTCCGTGGGTGTCCGTGGCCACGGACAACCCGTCCGTGGTCCCGGACCATAGGTCCGAGATCCCGGACCACCCACGGACGGGGTTTTTATGGTGGTCCCCGAAGGTGTTTTCGGCTCAAAATTTATGCACGTGTAGCTGAAAGGTATACAATTCGTTAGTAATTGAAAGATTGCAATTTCAACTCGAATTATGTACGAAACTTGACGAACAAGTAACAAGGCAGAAACAAAAGTAATTTGCAATACAGAAGCGTAAAAAGGTTAGTTTGAAACCAAAATTTGGCAGAGAGTTAATAAGGTCGTGGAGAGTTAGAAAAGTAGAATTGCAACATCTTTTACCTTCGAATTCAGGAGGATTCTTCACGTCGGGATTCTTCGGAGGCTCCGATGGTGCCGGTTCCGGATTGAGTTCGACCCGAGCTTCTGGTTGTTGATTGTTGAAGGTGTTCTTCACGTTTTGGAGGTGGTTTGGTTGATGTTTTATGATTTTTGATGTGTTGGGAGTTGAAAAATGTGTTTGGATGGTGATTTTGGGGGATTTTTGATGTGATTTTGGTGCTTGGATGTGTAAAAACGTGAAGGGAATGAGACGGCTGCCTTCTTTGAGGGTCTAGGGTTCTTGAGGTTCTGATTTGATCATGGGATAAGGTTCCTTATATAGGCTTCCTTAAAGATAGAAAAAATCCGGTAAAAACCGAGACTTACCGACGTTTTAGCTCAAGGGCTTCCAAAAGGAATTTGATTATGAAATTTCACACATGGGTAAAGGATGATATTTCTGATTTTTCTAAAGTGGAATCGAATTTTTTGGATATTGGAATATTTTTAAATTCAATTTCTCGTCAGATTCAATCAGAAATTGCTAGAAAATTATTGGAAATTTGAAAAATCAAAATTCCAACGCCATTATGCTTCAGACGTCATCCTCTATCTTGGGTTAAAATTTCAAAGCACTTTGAATTGATTTGACCCTTATTTGGAGGAGAGAAAAGCCTATAGGGGGCTTAGGAGCCTTGAAAATTACAAAAATGCCCCTGGAGATGACTAAGCTGTCCCTAGTACCCTGAAATGTGACGATCGAACTGGGAACCCTCGCTACTAGCCTATTAGTAGAGACTCTCTTCCGGGGGGATGAAATTTTAGGTATAACAGCTCTCCCACGTCAGCTCGCTCTGTTCTCCTTCCCGACTCGCCCCGCTATTTCTCGTACCAGTCGACTCTGTTATTTCTTTTGCAATCTACTCCTCTGCCCTGCTCGCGCCAACGGTGGTGGTGAAGACGTGGGTCTGTTTTCTCGTTGTCAAAAGACCAAGAACAAGCAGGGAGCAGGTGAATGAAGCGCTCCGGTGAAGATAGCGGGATGTTTGAATACGGAAAAGACGGTGAAGAAGGTTGTCGATGGAAGTAGTGGTCTCGGATAGGTGTTACGGCGACGTGTGATGATGACGAAGATGATCCGGTGGTGATAACGATGGTGGCGAGTGGTGAGACGAGGGCGAGAGTGGGGTGAGTGTGATCGATGGGTGAATGGCGTGAATGAAGTGGTTACGGGGTGGTCAATGCGATGGCGTGAATGAAGTGGTTACGGTGAAACGGTGGTGGCGATGGTGAGTGAATGGAGATGTCGTGAAGATGATGGCGTAGAGATGGCGAGTGATGGAGACATCGATGGTGATAGTTGTGTGTCGATGGAGTCGGAGATGTGTGCGGTGTTGGTGTGGAGCGGTAGCGATGGCGTAGTCGGTGGTGATGGAATGAAGACGATGGGTGAGGCGATGGTGGTGATGAATCGATGTTGGGCGTCGGTGGTGAGGCGAGGATGAAGATGGTCGATGGGTGAATGCGAAGATGATGGTGGTCCGTCGGTGAATTGGTGAAGAAATGGAGATGGTCCCCACGATGCCCTCCTCTCTGGTGAATGGGTAATGAAGACGTTCCAATAGTGTGATCCCAGCTTGTCCTGGTTTAAATCCAAGCGTGTCCAGTCCGATAAAACAATTCAATAACCCATCTTTGCCAGTTTCAAATTCCATTCCAGCCTGTGTGTATTGATCCTTCAGCCCATTTACCTATTTCACGTGCATGGCTTCAGTATTTTGACAATTATGCTGGCCCACTATTTTGACAAATCAAGGCCCACATCATGGTGTGCATATCTGCTCCATATTGTTCACGTCTTCATGCATGTATGTATACATATGTCACCATTTGTTCTGTTGTAATCTTTAATGTAAACTCAATAGTTTTCCTGCATTTTACATATAAAATATATCAGTTCACATCAAAATATAAATAGTAGTAAAACTATAAGATAAGTGTGAAATATAAGCCAGTTCATTACGAATATTAAATCAAATATACTGTTAAAAGTATATCTATTTTACACTTATCACCTACGCATGTAGATATTGCCAAGAGGCGATCGAACAAGGAAAGAGATTTCCAAACCACTACGCCCACAAGAGGCTGTGGACTGTAGAAGCCCATCGCTCAAAGAGCATAAGGACTTGAAGGAGTAAGTATACTCCATATGCAACCAAGCACATGGAGAACCGTTGTATAAATACTAATATAGTAAACCTTTTCATGAGATCTATGAGTGGAAATAACCTCTCGACGAGAACTTTCACTTACCAGTGATAGAATTCCCTCCAATAGGAGAACGGGACCGGAAAACCCTTGAAGATTCTTGGGATGTTCTGGTGATGTACACACAAAAGTAAAACTACACAGCTAGAGCCTATAACCAATGCTCAGCACTGGAAGACAGTAATTGTCAAAAACAATCAACGTGAATGCACATTGCACACCATGAATGACCGACGCTCAAGAGCTTGTAGCCCGACAAATTACTTCATCCAGTGTCAACCAAGATACTTGGTAAATTGTATCATGTATGAGATAATGTGAGGTAAGCTAACCTACACATGAAACCTAAATGGAAATAAAAGTATCTCCACTTGGGAAGGATAATAACATTGTGGTATGCTATGACAACCGACATACACACGGATATAAGAAACCTTCGGTGTATTCACACCATAAGGAAATGGTGCCAACGACAATGGAAATGAGTAAAGTTAAGCTACCACAGTAATAGAGACCGTTGGAACAATGTTGTACATGAGTAAGAATACGGTGCGCATCAAGTGACCGCTATGAGGAAGTAGTTAGACAATGACACGGAGTATAAGTATGAGAAGACAGGCAGAAATATTCATTCCTATCACATAAGTGATTTATTGCCAAGCGTTTACGCCTCTGCACTCTGTATGACTGAGTGTTTTGGTATTGCATTTGTGCAGCTAATGATCTAGTGGGATAGCGAGGAATATGAAGAATGTAAATAGTAGTAAACCCTTCTTTTCACCAACAAACATGGCATAAGCTAGTTAAGCAAGTTTAGTATAAACCGTGCGGCCTAAGGCCAAAGAAGCACGAACAGTGTAAAACACACTAACCATCACAAGATGTGAGTTCCATTGGAATAAAAGGTGAAAGGAGATGTAAGAAAGTCACTAGGACCGACGCATAGAAATGCAAGGTCATACAAGTAAAGAACACTTGTACTGAACCAGGAGAACTGGTATAACTCAGAAGCTACTGACAATAGAGGAAGCACTACAACTAAGTAGTGACTTAACCTCGCCCGACAATAAGTCAGAGGAATTCAGCAAAAAATCGTGAAAGCACAAATAGTATGTACAATAGATTACCATAGAGCTGGTTACAAGTCTAAAACTCATTGAGTTCAAGCACGGTAAAAGAATACCACGCTTGTTTAATAACCTTATTCCAACAATAGAGGGACAAAAAGGCGATATGTAGCACATTAGGATAACATGAAGGGTGAGTAACCCTAGTTATCAGGGTCGCGCAGCAGAAGCTAGTGAGCCCTAGCTAGGAAGTTTAATACACCTGGTAAGTATGAAAGAATGGATATTAATGCCTTGAAGCCTAATAGGCTAGAACCGAATTGTCGATGAGTTAAATAAACTCATATGGGAATTCTTGGCGCAAGGACTAAACCATTAGTACGGTTAAGACCCTTTGACCAAAGTATATTACATAATAGACCGTAGTGAAGCTAAATGCTTCAGAGTGCCCGAATCGAATGAACCAATGTTCAATAATAACATATGGTAGATTACGTGGGCGTAATCCCTTTTAAGGGGGGTAGAGCGAAAACCTTAATGTAAGTTTCATGAATAAAACACATAAACTATAATGTGCATAGCACAAATGAGAATTGGTTTGATGATTGGTACTTATGTTAAATAAACATAAGTATTCATTCATATTGTAATTATGGTAATTGGGCATGAGAGATACGAACACCATAGGATGAATATAACCATCATGTAACTTCAGTGTGAGAGTATTGGTAAAGAAAGTAGAGAAACTCTTGGGGAAATGATAATCCCTATAGTGTATGTCTAATTAAAGTTAGACATAGCATTACAATGCATGAGTCGGTATAAAACCGATGTAGAACCTAGAGGAAAGTGAGTTCCCTAGGTGATTGTTTCGAGATAATTGAGAATGAGTAGTGGACGGAACTCCACAAGTATTGTATCCCGTAGAGAAATTGTATGAAATAATTGAGAGTAGTAGATGAATGTAGCCATGAGTAGTGTATTCGTAGGTAAGTCATTGGAAGTAAATTGAGGATGACTGGATTCAGTAGGCATCGTATTCCATAGCTAGAATATTTGAGATAATGGAGAGTAATGAATTAAAGTAGTGAAGGTCAATGAAATGAGCACTTAGGCATTGAATCTTGAACTAAAGTATTTGGGAAGTAGATTGAGAATGATTGATGGACTGAATTCAGTCCGTTGGAGATGTGCGAGATTGTAATCATGACTAGAAGAGTAAAAAGATAGAAGATGGACAAAATCAAATTATTTGGTTGTTTGAAACTGATGTGGGAAGTCGAACTTGATCCTGATCAGATCGAGGGAAACCGAACACAAATTGGGGTGGAAAGATAGTTCAACACTGATGCTGATCACATCAGGGTCGAATGATTCTCAAAGCTCCCCTCAAGTGGTCACAAGAATCACACATAGGATATAAGTAATGAATATGAATTGGAATTTGGAGTTGTGTGTTTTAGGAAATTTCTAATTAGCAGTTGCGAAAGAATTTCCCTTAGACTGGAGGATGAGGATTTGTTAGAAGCTGATACCGGAGAAGATAGTAGTATAGTGTATTGTATTATTTCCAAGGGAAACGAGACATAGAGGAGTCCTGTGTCTAGAAGACCAGAGTGCCTGTGGAATTGTAATGTGTATTGCATTGCTTTGGGGATAACTTTGCATTGTATGTATGTATAAATCTTGTAATGGGAAACCGGATGGTTGGTAGTAATGCGGATCAGAGTAATTATTGTACATTGGTATGGTATGGTATGTAGGAACCTTGAGTAACGGATTTGAGAATTTGTAAGGAGGAGGAATGTATGATTTTGGCATTAGACATGTAAGAATGTGCAAGTATCGTAATCTTATAACCTTGAGCAACTTTGAGGACAAAGTTCTTAAGGGGGGTAGATTGAAATACCCCGAACTTAAATATAGTGATTAAGAACATTATAATCCGTATTTAAGATCCTAATAACGCTTAAGTAATATTGGTGAGGAAAAATAAATCCAAAAGAAATAAAGAAACGCTTAAAAAGCGAAAAAGGCTAAATAAGCGTTAAACAACCATAGGAGGTATGGGACCTCGGTTGGCGTATTATATGGATTCTAAGGGCTTAATAAGGCCTAAATAACATATGGGAACAACTCCCAAAGAAAACGGATCCAAATAATGCATTAAAACGCTAATAAAGCTTTAGCGCACGTTTTTCGAGAAAACCCAAAACGTGATTTTAAGTGGTCAAACGAACCCGTGAAAATTATAAATCGTTAAATAACAATCATTAAGCATTAATGGAAGCTTAATAACCAATAAAAATAAAGAAACGAGAAAATTCTGGAAAACGGGCCCGGTTAGTGAATAGTGCTAAACCGGGTAAATAAACGAGCGTTTTCTGTAAAAGACGAAAAACTCTCCAGCATGTACACATAGGAGGGGCCGGTTTTATTAAATAACAAGCCCCCTCACAAACCAAATAAGCTAGAAATAAATAAAGAAAAGAGAAAAGTAGAAAAGCACCCTCACCCTCTCTCATTTCTCTTTTCTTCCTTCTCTTCCTCTCTTTCTTCTTCCTTCATCTTTTTTTCTCCCCTCTGGTAGCTGCCGATTTCTTCCTCCTCCCATGGCTACTCCATCTTCTTCTCCATGCTCTACCTCCATGTGAGCTCCAAATGCAAAAATAAATATATATTCTTGCTCCCCTCATTCTCCAATACACTTCCCTCTTTTCAAAATCCAAAAATGAGCAAGTTCATATCCATGGGTTTTCCCCATTCAAAGAGAAAGTAGAATCAATGGGTAGCTTGGAGTCCTCTCTCTCCATTAAGGTAAAAATCTTCATGAAAATCCAATGTTTTCTTCATCTTCTTTTGGTAACCGATTTTGCCCATTGTAATGCCTTGTTTTCTCTCTCTCTCTCTCTTTTGAGCTTCAATTCAACCTTGCAATGGTGGTGGGATCTCCTTGTTGAACCAATGGCTAAAACCCCTCCTAAAACACTCCAAAGGTAAACCCTAAAATTATTGTTCTAAACCTTCCTAAGAACTAGCATTAATTTAAGGGCTAGTATGTTAATTATACTTGTTTTATGTGCTTTGGGTGATGGGAATGGAGTTTGGCAACTCCATTCCCCATATGGCGATTTGGGCAAGAAAGAGAGAAGAAGAAGAAATGGAAAAAAGAAAGAAGGAATTAAGAGCTTAAGGTAAGAGCTCCTTCTTAATGCTAAATTTTAATGCATTAGAGTAATGGGAATGGGTGAACTAATTAAGGAACCCAAAATGATGTATTAGTAATGTAATTGTGGAAGTTTGAGTATTTGTGAACTAGCATTTGAAATGTAGGTCTTAGAGCCAAGTAAATTGTGTATGAGTATTAGTATTGTTGCTTGATGGAGTATTGATGTATTGAGATGGATTTGTATTGCTTTGAGTGCTGGTAGGACCCTTGTATGGGTGTGGCTAGTTAGGAATGATTTTGGCAAGAAAAGATGTATGTGGCTAAGTAAGAAATGTAGGTAAACTATGGCGAATTTTAGTAGGAATTGTGTATTTATGGATGACTTGGTGAATGGGAAAACCAAGATATGTATTGGAGTTAGTAGAGATGTTTAGTAACCATGGAGTAGTAATTGTTGTAGGAGAATGAAAGGATGTAAAATCTGTAGCATGAAGTATTAAAATGCATTGGAGAAACTAGGAGGAACTAGGTGTTTGGAGAGCTTGAAGTGTGAAGTAAACCACTTGTAACAGATTTTGAAAGGAGCTAGATAATGGGGAGGAATTGAGTGGAAGGTAATGTAATGAGGATACTAGTAATGGCATTGGTAGAGGGAGTAATAGATGGTAAAAGCTATTGTAGAAATCTATAGCATTTGAGAACAAAATTGGCATGACTGCTGAAGTGTAGTGAAGGAAGGTTATGTAAGTGGATTTAGAAATGAGTAAGGAATTTGGTGGATGAACTAAGGCAACTCTAAGGGCCTAAGTAGTGTTAAAACATGTGGGATTACATGTAGGAAGATTGGGGAAACAATGGGTAAAGAAAGAACTTAAAACAGATTTTTAAAACTGAAGTACTGGGCCGGACCGACCTTGGGACCAAACTTGCAAGTTCGGTCGAGCCTTAAAATACAAAGACAAGAAGTCTACTGGATTGGACTGACCTTGGGGACCGGACTTGCAAGGTTGGTCGGCCTAAAATTTTCCCGTTGTGTAACCCACTAGAATGGACCGACCTTGGGACCGGACTTGCAAGGTCAGTCGGGCCTGAATTTTTCCAGCGTATTAACTTACTGACTTCGACCGACCTTGGGTCCGACCCTGGGTAAGGTCGGTCGAGTAAAAAAAAGATTAAAGTTATTATATGTATGTATATATATGCCTATACACATATGTATATGTATAAGTAGTAGTACATCATTAATGGAATGAAAGGGTAAGGAAGTACACATATGAGTAAGAAAACGAGTTAAGTAAGTAGTGAGTATAAGAACATTAAGTTAAACCAAAATAACGGGATAACGGGGTAAGTACGGGAGTAGTAATCATGTATGTAATAATTCTTAGTATTAATTGAACCATTTGGCATGTAGTCATTGGTTCGAGAATAAGACTCGAGGAACAAGAGTGAACCAAGGGAACGCGAGGACACCCGGCGAAGTAAATCCCGGTGAAAGGTATGATTTTCTCATGCTCTGTATCCTAACCTGGTTACCCCGATTTGTGTGCTTATGTGATCACTCAAATAAGATAAATGCACGAATCGGACCTTATTACACTTAATTGTGTTTGGACTATATTGTTCTTATTGTATTCTCTTGAACATTTAGTTTGTATAATTCATGAAATATATGGATGAGAATGAAGTGTATGTATATGTGGATGGGTACTTGTGTAGTGTATTAACCCTTTGTATGGGTGTAATGACTTCTACTAATTCCTAACTACCTAACTCCTAACTTGAGTATTGAGTAAAATGGAATGAGTAGAAGTCCGATATAGTTTCGGCCAGGCGTGATGATAAGGAAACACAAGAGGTTGGATCTGAATCCTGGCTATAATCTTTTCCATGGACCAAATCCCTTGAATGGGTAGCATCCTGGATTAGTGGGCCACCTTAAAGCCCGGTGGTGGGATGTAGTAATCCCTGCCCGGAGGTCATACCGACTTGACTTGAGTAAAGTAAGTAAGAAGTAAAGTATTGTATGTGTATTGGTCTTGACCAGTGTAAGTCTTGACCTTGTGTAAAGAGGTATTGAACACCCGATTAATCCAGGGTGTGTAAAGAAGCTAACAAGCCTTATGTATGAATTGGAGAAGTGTATCTCCGTATTGCGTATTGAGTATGTAATATGTATGTATTGTGTATGTGTATTCTGGAAGATGGTAAGTAAGTATTGGTTGACTTGTATTGTCTTCCATGTATGTATTGTACTGTGCGTATGTATGTATACCTTGTGTAGTGTTGTAGTATTGTGAATGAAAGCATGTATGTATGTATTGTAAAATGAACTGCATGTATTCGACCTAAGTAGTCGGCGTACTCTCGCTAGTACGCAGGGTATGCGGAAGTCATATGCAGCATAAGCTGAGCCCCTAGGGGCAACGTTTTTAGTGTGCAGGTACCCGAAGCGGTTATGGTCACAGTAAAAGATCAGCGGCTATATTTGAAAGCTAGGTAGGAAATGTAGAAAGTAGTAATTTGTGTAAGGCTTGTAGCCTTGAAGTTGTAGTGTACCAAGGGGGTACACCTTATGTATTGTAAGCATGCAGATGTGAGAAATGGGTAGATGTAGACTCTTAAAGAGTATGTATGAACTTGGAAGAGGTATTATATTTGTATTTGGAACTTAGTAAACTCGGTATGTATATTGCATTGTTTAGTACTGTAATGAAGTATTGTGTTGAATGGGAAGTTGAAGTACCCGGTTGAAAATGTAGTAAGGATTGTATTTGTGTAGCACTCGGATATTCCGGTCCATCAGACCGATGCTGTATGTAGTAGTAGTAGCTTTGTTAGTCACGTGGGTGGCTAACGGCATTGTATCACCCACCGCTGTGTGTGTAAGTATCCGCTGCGAAAGTATGTAAGTACGATGTGATTGGACGGTAATGACAGTATTAGCGGTAAGGGTGTTACAAATGAAGCTTGGAAGCTCTATGGAATTAACTAGAAAATGAAGAAAGAAAAGAGAGGAAATGAGACTTACCAATTCAGTGGAGTGAGGAGCAAAAGAGTTTGCTAACTCACGTAAGAAGATAAGGGCTTGGCTAGGATAGAATTGTTTTGACACAATAATTGTCAAATTGTTTAATCTTTCCTTTGTTTATTGTTTGATTGTTTGGCTCAAGAAAATGCCCATAATTGAGGCTAGGTTTCGGCTGATTGACAAGGGAATAAGAGACATTGATTGTCAATTAGAACTAGCAGACAAGAGCTAAGGTAGAATACTATGTCAATTGTTATCTTCTTCCTAGTCATTTACGGTAATGTATGTATAAGTGGGCAGTTGATTTCTTTGTCTTTGAAACATAAGAACATGCTAGGTTGCTAGGTGTCTTATTTGATTAGTTTTAGAGCAATCAAACTTGTTCTTTTCCCCCCTTGAAATTGGCAACTATAGGCTAAACAAGCCATTTGATTTTTGTTTATATTGAACATAGGCATGTGCTTAGTTAGGTTTATGTTTTGTTGATTAATTAATGAGGCAATCAATCCCCCTTTCTCTTGTACAAAATCAGCAGCCACATGCTAGGATTGGGTAGGTTTCATTTGTTTATAGTCTTGTACAAAAGTAGATCTAGCTTTTCCTTATTTAATTGCATTGTTTTTCATTTCTTTTCCTTACCTATTCTCTTTGCCGTTTTCTTGCAGGTCATATGGTAATGGAGCTTCATTTGACTGCAATTACTTGATCATATATAGTATAGGTAGGGATGAGTCACCATCCATAAGACATGATTTTTAAGCTAAACTAGTCCAAAATACACTCTAATTGGCGCCCATTACAGAGGTCATATGGGACTGATTTTTAATTTGATTCCTGTCACACTATATTGTATTAAGACCATATTATAACATGTAATAGGTTCCAGCATTTAATTGGTACATTTATATCATGGTAAAAGATGAAAGTTCTAAGGTAAAAATGCTGATTTTAGGTACCTTTTGACCATAAAATCAGCCCTACTTGTGCTATGAGTTTAGCACTAGCATTAATTGATTTAGATGGTCAATTTATCCCCTTTTAAGATTATCAACTTGAAATACCACACACCTAGATATGGTGTCTAGACAATCAACTAAGACGTAAGAAGGCTAAATAATGCCTTAGAAACATTAAGAAACAAATGAAACCAAAGGAAACACAAGGAAACACATAAGAGCAATTTAGGTAAAAATGTGCTATAAGCTTGGAGTAACTTGGGTTAGCACCCAAATATCATTCTTAGACCTTAGTAACATCCTAATGGTCATATTAAACCAATTACCAAAGAAAACCAAGCTCAAAAACAAGTTAAAACACAAATTGTGCTTTAAGGACTCTTAAAGCACATTTTTGAAAATTTGTCTTAGAAAGGGGTTTTAAGTGGCTAAATGCCCATGATTACTCCTTAATCAACTTGTGTACTACTTAGTATCACATTAGGAAGTCTAAATCAATGGGAAATCAAAAATTTCACAAATATGTGCACTAGTTTGAGAATAGTAACCAAATAATGCCTAGTTTAGTCTTTAGTCAACTAAGTCTAATTAGATGGTCAAACAAGACCATGACTAACCTTAAATAAATAAGGGGTCCGGTTTCTAAGGGGATGAGTCACCACATGAGTAAGTTAGTTTATAAAATAAGAAGGGAAAAAGTAAGTAGTGACTATTTTTAACATAAATATCTTACTTTTGCATACCTCTCTCCTCACCTCTTCATTCTCTTCCTTTCCACCGATTTTCACCATCTTCTTCCCTTATCCATTCACGTAAGAGCAGCCCCCATGCTAGCTCCATCTTCATTTGCTTGCCAAACACTCATCTTAGCTCCAAAACCAAAACAAAATACATATTTCTCTTGGTTAGCTCAAGCTCTCTCTTTCTATCTTTTTATATCTTCAAGAGCTTCAATTTGGTGCCAAGGCAAACCGCCATTAGATGACAAAATATAAGCTTGAGGAGTCCATTAGCTTCTCTATTCTCTTAAGGTAAAGAATATGTAAGAAAAATCAAGTTTCCACCACTCCTTCACATGTCCGAAAATTTCTACTCATGGGGATTCATTTTTATGCCTTGTTCTAGCTTGTTTTCTATTCTCCAAGGGCTAGGAGGTCCTTGTTGATTCATATCCAAGCCTACCTTAAGACTTCAAGGTAAAATACACATCTTAATACCTTAAAACACATTTTTGACCTAGGGTTTGCTCCTTAAGGTTAGTGCATTGTCTAGCACTCATTAGAACCATTGGATATTGATTAGAACATTGGCAAGGAGGATTTGGTTGGTGACCGAGATTGTGCAAGGAGAAGCCTAAGTAAGAAAGTTTGAGAAGCTTGTTAAAGAACAAGGTAAATTACTTACCTTAAGGTGTTTTATCGTTTAAGGGAATGTGATCTAGATATATGATAATCTTAGTTTAGAGTTTACATTAGAAAAGGGCTATATATAACCTAGGAGAAACAATGACTATATTTGATAACTTGTGATTAAAGAGCAAATGAGAAAGGAAATAGTTAAACAATGTCAAGGTGAACCATAAGAACATTTATATTGCAATGGGAGCCTTGTTGTGTGTATTTGCAGGTCAAAGGCAATATATATTGTGGAAATTCAGTGTTTAAGGTTTATGCATTTAAGGGCCTAAGAGCCAAGTCATTTAAGGGCCTAAATGCCAAGCAATTTAAGTTATTCACTATATTGTGATGTAGTGTAGTTTGGGTGTGAATTGTGTGTTAAGATGGTGTAATGAGAATTTGAGTGTTTATGGTTGTATGGTGG
The DNA here is from genome assembly GCA_023374045.1 of Limonium bicolor. Classification (NCBI taxonomy): domain Eukaryota; kingdom Viridiplantae; phylum Streptophyta; class Magnoliopsida; order Caryophyllales; family Plumbaginaceae; genus Limonium; species Limonium bicolor. The sequence goes on from CM041782.1 coordinate 102,007,145, forward strand.
TAAAAATCTAAGTGCTTGGGCGTAGAAATATGCTAGGGAAGCCATGTCAAAACTTGGCGAAGAAACTAAGTGTTTAAGATGTTTAAGGAGATTTTAAGAATAAGGAGGTTCTAGTAAACCTTAAAGGTTGTTTTGATGAAAAGAATGAGTTTAGGTTGTTCTTGAGAATTAAGGTGACCTAGGAATGTCTAGGAGGAACTAGGGGTTACAATGGTGAATTTTAGGCACCAAGACCATGATAAAAGAAACTAGGAAGCTTGTGCAAGTTTGATGGGAACAATGTGTAAAACTTTGAAATGACTTAGGAGAGAACTAGTGTGTATGTCATGGGGAGGTTTGGTAAATGATTGGAGGGTGGATGGTGATGCGTATGGTGTAGTCAAATTCTTAAGGAGGGAGCATTTTGGTTAGTTGAAATTCTAGGTGGATTGCATGTTGGAAATGTAGGAAAATAATGCTAAGTGTTAGGAGTTTTGTAAGATTGAGTAAATGTTTAAGAAGATCTTTGGAAGTTGTTTAAACAGTTTGGTGGATGTTGTAAGGTGAGTTTAAGTGCCAAAATGGTATTAGGACACATGGGAGAACTTGTGGAAAAGTTTGGGAGCAATTAGACAATTTTTGGGAAGTTTCTGCACTGGACCGACCCAGTGGACCGACCCTGTCTGGGTCGGTCGGACCTTGTTAACCCAGCGGAAATGTTTCTGGAATGGACCGACCCTGGGGTTGGGTCGGTCGGTGGGTCGGTCGGGCAAAATTTAACAAACGAAAAGTTTCTGTAATTGACCAACTCAGAGGGTCTTGGGTCGGTCGGGCTGGCCTTGGGTCGGTCGGGTAAGTTTCAAAAGACGGAAAAGATACTGGAATGGACCGACCCTGGGGTTGGGTCGGTCGGTGGGTCGGTCGACCCAAAACTTATATAAAAAAAACTTTAAATTCTGAAGATATTAATTGGTATTATGGTATGCCATTAAGAGGGCAATAATGATTGGAGGTATAAAGATTTAAGGGATTAAGTTAAGTATAAACTTAAATGTTTAAGGTTAAGTTTGTAAGATTAAGTTGTTAAACTTGAGAGGGGTTAGGTGGGGCTCACTAAGGGTTAAGTAAGATAAGAGATTAAGTAATGTGTTAGCAAATAATAATCTAAGTTGGATGAACATTTTAGGATTCGAAAGTTTGGAACCGGAGGAGAATTAAACAACCGGGACAGTCGACGGTGAACGGTATAGTCTTTCTTGTGACCTGCTTGCTAACGAGGTGTCCCTCGGCTTGTGTGCTATCTGTTTACTTGCTATGACTAAGACAAGATAAAGCATGCAACCGGTTTATATTGCTCTCGTTGTGTGTGTTTTCTTACACTAACCCACGAGACTTGCGGTTAGCTACTAACTAAGTTTAGTACCTATTGAATCAAGGAGAGGAATTATATATTGGTGACGGTGGTTACTACCCGTTAAGGTTTAACTAACACATGGTTTGTAAGATTTTCACTAACTGGAACTTAAGGGGGGAGTGAGGAACCCGGGACTGACTCCGGTCATGCATGCTAAGGAAAGGGGGTTCGGTATCTGAATCAGATCCAACTCCTGCTTAAGGACTTGTCTTCGGACTTGTTGCCTAGGGTCGAATGTCGGCTTAGCTACATTGGATTTCCAGTCCAAGGTAGGAGGCATTAAGATAGTGCGGTAGGATCACCTGAATCCTAAATTATAAGATAAGTTGTTTATTCAACCAATGGAGTTAATAGCTCATTGGCTAGGGTTGCTTTTGACCTGACAAAATAAACATTGAGATAAGATACGACCATTTCTATTTAAAGAACGGTTTGTATACTGAGATTAAGATAAGGTTAAAGTTGAGGTAAGTTAAGATGGACTAAGGATGAGTGGAATCGGAACTTAAGGAGTTTACTTACTAACTCACTTACTAAGAGAACGCTTGAAGTCATTCATTTGTGTGTGAACTATGTATGTTCATTTGTGGATGGTTGTTTTATTGCATTTCATATTATGATTGTGATTCTAATCAATTTCCATGCTATCGACAATTAGTCGTCGTAGCCCCGTTAGCTTGGGGGCCACGAGAGGGTCGTACCAGCATTCTTGCTGACCCCCTTTTGGGGCTGTTTTTACTTTTGCAGGTAAGCGGCCCATGAAGTCTCACCAAGAGAGTAGGAGCGGGTAGACTTAGGTGGGACTTTTATTTTGAATACGGGTTGCGCTTGTGCTCCCGTCTGTTGATATTAAAACTGATAGTAGTTATGTTGTTAACGGAGATACTATGAACTCGGTTGGTGAATGTTTTGGATAGTTGGTATATTCCTTTTGGGCAAGCGTTTGTAAGTAAGTAAGTTCGGTATATTCCGTTGATCAGACCGTGGCAAGGTCCCGGTGTTAGTTTATTCCACTGCAATGTTTATGATTAAGCTGTTAAGTTTGCGATAACCACGATTGGCTTAGGACGGGGTGTTACACAACTCGTGTCTCCTCAAAAACTTCAAGGTAATTGCGTAAAACGCGTTTTTATGACACCCGAAGGTGCGTTTTTGTGCTTTAAGAATATTCTGGAAATAAGTAGTCGCTATGAGTTCCAAGTGTTTATAAACATTGTTTATAGTCAATAATAATATTTTAAGGTGTTACATTGAGTTATATGGGGTTATATCAACTCAAGACACAATTTCCGGGCTACCGGGACACTCTCGGGGCAAAAAGGAGCGTTAAGAATTTCCCCCGAGCACTTTGTTTATTTTTGAAAAAGTAGCTCGAGCATTCTCTTTAGAATGTTGAATATTGATGATAGGAACTCTAAGAATGATTTATATTGGAGTTTGTGTCACTTCGGTACCTCTCCGGGGCATTCCCGGGGGTTTATTGGGCCCCCATCGGGAACTTCCGAGCACTTTGTATTTAGCTAGGAATTTAGCATGAGAACTTCATCTTATATGTTCATTAAAGTGTTATGGTGTATTTGGAATGAAGTGTAATGCTTTACTTCATCCTATAAAATATTTCCGGGACTTTCGGGTCTTTCGGGCCCTTCAGGGAACTCCAGGGCATTTTGTAATTTTACTCAGTTCTAACTGAGGACTTGTGTTTTAAAGGTCATATAATGATCCTTGGTTAACTTCATATGAGTCTTATAGCTTATATAACTTGTTTAGCTTAAGGTCCGGGTTAACACCTGTTTATGACCTTAAGGAGTTTAGGTGCGTTTTAACGCCTAACTGTTTATATTTTCTCAGGGTTTAATAATCCCCTAGGTAATATTTATTTACCTTTATTTAATTATTTAAAGGTTAGGGGTATTTCACCTTATTACAAACATTAGCTTATAAAATAAATTACACATAAATGCCCCAAAATGCATATAAACTCTCGGCCTCTCCCATAAGTTCTCCATATTTACCAATTTTCCACATAATGTCTTAAATTTGACAATTATGTTATTTAATGACTTATATAAATTTACTAACTCATTCCTTAACCACCTAAGGTCAAAATATGACCTTTTAAACCATGTTCACTCACGGCAATATTATATACATATGTTTAAACACATATTAATATACCAAGTAAAGGTTTAAGTGATTTATACCTTATTTTAGCCAAGATAAGGCCTTGTTTGGCCACCGCAAGCTTGGGAGAATTTTTCCAAAGCTTCATTTACATGTTTTCATACAGCAATTAAGGATTAGACTCCAAGCAAGAGCTAACCATAAGAAGTGTTTTAATGTATAATTTCAAGGTTAAATTTACCTTAGAATACCAAGGCAACCAAGGCTGTTCTTCGACCTGATTTTAAGAAGAAAAAGAGCATCAAAAGAGCTACTAAAACAAGGCTTAAAACCGAAACAACTCAGGTTAGAAGATGGCTAATTTTCACCTTGATTAAGATGCCAAAAATGGTGTTTTTGGCATAAATTTGGCTATTCCTTGAAGCTCTTGATATACCAACTGAACAAGCATGTAAAGAAGAAGATAATAAGCCTAAGGAACCAAGGTTTACAATCGGTAATGAAGGGAATGAAGAGATATGTGCTTAAAGCACATTTTTACCTTAAAAGATCAAGATTAGAATTTCCCTCCTTCTTCCCTTGTTAAATCCGAGAATTACCCTCATTTTAACCTCTAAAACACACTAGATTCATGGATGGAAATGGCTGATGTTTAGCTCCATGGAAAGAGGAAAGAAAAGTGAAGAGAATGAACATAAAATTGCTTTATAAGCTTACCTAGATCAATTTGTGTTCTCCTCTGAACTTGGTGTCTTCCTACGGTCAAGGAGGAGCAAAAGAGAGAATGGAGGCAGTTCTCACGGCTGGGAAGGAGGTAATGAGAGGAAAGAGAAAGAAATGAGCTTATAAGGTAAAGTATGGTTACTTTATTGAATAGTCTTAGATGACTCATTAGTAGATATTTATGTTGGCTTAATGGATGAGTATGACAGCCTAAAGAGGTGGCAATGGATGGTTAGGTCAAAGGATGACATTTGACCATGGTTTAAGTTAAGTAATTAAATGTTATTTTGGGTACTATTCACCCAAAATCACCCATTTTGATTTTATTTTTAAACTTTGATTTAGACTTTATAATATAGTCTATCATGTCACATTAATGTTATAAAGAATTTAATCTAGGTTTTAAAGTGACAAAAAGTCAATATCTCAGAGCTCATACACAAAAGCGTGATTTAAGGTGTTTTAGTGCACATTTTGTGTCCCAAGGTGTTTCTGAGCTTGGTTTTCTTTGAGAACGGTTTTATTACATTTCTTACATGATAACTGAACTTAGGAATCCAATTTTATATCAAATGGGGGTCATAAGACCTTTAAGGTTTCTTAGAGCACATTTTTGCCCTAAGTGACTTTTAAGCATGTTAATGATTGTTATTTTTGTTGGAGTGTTGTCCAATAATTGTAGTACGTTTATTTATGTGTTATAGTGCTTAGGACAAAATTTTAGGTCCTAAGAAGTTCATTTGGGTATGTATTTACCCTAAACAATCAAAGGGTGCAATTCTTGCTTTGTGTTGACCATTGTTGTTCTCAATTGACTTTTAAGGAATGTTTAGGCCTTAATTAATTTGATTAGATGTTTAATCAATGTTTTATTAGCTTGGGGTATTTCATGACTCAAATTCAATGGATGGGCTTAAAGCACAAAAGTTAGGTTTTACCTTTGGAGTTTTTAAGAGGGGTTTACCCCTTGAATCAAGAATGGGGTTCCACTACCATTGGATGGTTGGAACAAGGCTCCAAAACAAGAAGAAAACAAGGTATCAAAGAGGGTAAAATTGGCCAGCACAAGTGAGTGGAGAAAAATGAGGTTTTTGATGAATCTTTTTACCTTAAAAGAATGGGGAGACTCCAAGCTTCAAGAATATGCCATCTTCTTCACCAATGGGGGTATACCCATGGAGGTCAACTATCTCCATTTGAGATTTTGAAAAGAGAGGATGATAGAGCTTGGTGAGAGGAAGAAGAATATGTGTTTTATTTTGCATTTGGAGCTTTAATGGAGCTTGGGCAAGCAAAGAAAGCTTGAGTAGCCATGGAAGGAGGGGAGAAATCGTTCCAGATTGGGGAGGAAGATGAAGCCGACAGAGAGGAAGAAAGAGAGGAAAGAGAATAGAGAAAAAGAAATAAGGGAGGAGAGAGAGGGAAAAGGTGTATTAGTACCTTTTTGCTATTTTGCTCTTTTTGACTTATTAATAGAAGAGCTAGTTATGTGAGAGGGGGCTGATTACCCATCTAAAAACTGGCCCCATTAATAAAGTAGGCTGGGGGGCGTTTTTCGTCTTTTACAGAAAACGCTCGTTAATTTACCAAGTTTTGGCTCTATTCACAAACCGGGCCCATTTTCCGGACTTTTCTCGTTTCTTTGATTTTAAAGGTTCTTAAGCTTCCATTAATGTTTATTTATAGTTATTTGATGAACTATAATTTTTACGGTTTCATTTGACCACTCAAAGTCACGTTTTTGGGTTTTCTTAAAAAACGTGCGCTAAAGCTTAATTAGCGTTTTTAATTCATTTTATGGATCTGTTTTCTTTGGGAATTGCTCCCGTATATTAATTAGGCATTATTAAGCCTTGGAAATCCACCTAATATCCTTGTCGAGGTTGTATTCCTCCCATGGTCATATAATGATCATTTTAGCGTTTTTCGCTTTTTAAGCATTTTCTCTTTTCTTTTGGATTTATTTCCTTTACCAAACTTCTTTAGACACTAATAGGCCCTCAAATATCATATTAGAGTAATTTAATCACCCTAATTAAGTTAGGGGTATTTCATTGTGTCCTGATGAAAGCTCCCCTGTTGTTTTTACTGTGAACATCATTTGCTTGGAAAAATGATTTTTAGATTGTTGGCTTATGATTTCTCCTGTTTGATTGGTCATATGTTTAAAGGGAATTTCAAAATTATTTTACACAGTGAGGCAGAATTTACTCAGTTTTACTAATTTGCGCGGTCCCTTCTTGTTTGTATATATGTTTTCTGATCGCACATAATGAAGCTAATATTGGATGTAAAGGCGTGTAACACCCCATCTCAATCCAATCGTGGTTATCTCAACCATATCACCATATATACAAACGTTGCAGCGGATTAAAATACATTCCAGGACCTTGCCACGGTCTGACTAACAGAATATACCGAACATTAGTACTTACAAGTCTTAACCAAATACATATCCTTCTTACAATCCCCTCACATCCTATACATCTTACTAACTTAAAATGCCATACAAGTGTGCATGCACATCTCGTAGGCCACACTTAACCCGTAACACGTCTACCTCATCTTACTCTCATGACGGCCGCCTTCTGACGTTCACCTGTGTAGTAAAAACAGCCCCCAAAGGGAATCAGCAAAAATGCTGGTACGATCCTCTCATGGCCCCCAAGCTAACGTGGCTACGACGACTAATTGTCGATAGCATGGAGGTTGATTAGATGCACAACATAATAGAAAGTGCAATAAACAACAAACCAATTATGAACAATCAAAGTTCAAGCACAATGAACGACTTAAATGCGTTCCCTTAATTAGTGAGTCAATTATTTAACTCCTCAAGTTATGTTCCCTCTTAATCTCAGTCCAATCTTACTTTACCTCAATCTTAATCTTTATCTCAATCTTAGAATACAACCCGTTCTTTAAATAGAAATGGTTGTATCTTATCTCAAACCTTATCTCATATATGCCAACCGTTCTCCCATTAGAACTGGTTAACCCTTAGTTCGTTGTTTATTTTTGTAGGGCTTGGTTAACCCTAGCCAGCAGCAGGACACTTACCGGCAATAAACAACACTCTTAAATTGTTGGGGATGTAGGCTAGATCCCCCCACGCCATCTTAGTATGCCTCCCTCCTAGAACAAGTAGTCCGAGGAGGCCGAGTCTATATGTCGACTCTAGGCGACGAGCCCGAAGACAAGTCATATTTGGAAATCGGTATCTGATAAGGATGCCGACCTCCCCCAATACACATGTGCCGGTACCATTCCGGATTCCTCACTCCCCCCAAGTTAAAGTTAGTAGAAGTCTCAAGACAATGTTTGTTGGTTAAACCTCTTTCGGTTTTTAACAAACTAATATTAGGGAGTGTTCCTTAGTCTCACTCGATTCCTTACTAAACGTTAGTTAGTAGGTTCTCACGGTAAGTTGTGTTAGTTTTCAAACATCACACAACAATACAATAAACATAATGTTCCGGTTTGCATGCTTTATCTTGTTTAGTGAGCACACAAAAACAAATAGCACACAAGCCGAGGGACACCTCGTTAGCAAGCAGGTCACAAGAAGACTGTACCGTTCACCGTTGGTCGTTCGGTTGCTTACTCTCCTCCGGGGTCCAAATTCTCAAACCCTAAAACATTGATTGAATTGGGTGGTTAATCACTTTTAATTAACCTATCTTACTTAATCACTAATGATTTCCAACTAAGAACCACTAAGTCATTGTAGTTTAACCTTAACCACTTATGTTACTTACTCCTCATTTCAACTCACACTTGTTAACACCTCCAATGGCCTTAAAACTCCACCAAACAACTCTTAACAACCTTATAATAACATTACCCAACAAGCCCCCTCCATTTACCACCTTAAAAACACATTTCCTTTGTAAATTGGTCTGGTCCGGGACATGGTCCGGACCTAAGGTCCCGGACCAATGTCTGTCCTTACTCTCGGCCTTATTTTAGCTATGATCCGGGACTTGGTACTTACCCAAGGTCCCGGACCAACCCCTGGGTACATTCTCGACCTGTTTTTAGTGCTGGTCCGGGACTTTATCCAAGGACTAAGTCCTGGACCACATCTTAAACTGTCAAATTTTACAGTTTTGAACCTCTTTCCACACTTGTTCTTTTGTCCAATCTTCTTCTAATCTTTCCCCATGTATTAACACATGTTCCAACACCATTTTAGCACTTAAAATCCTCCTAACTCATGGATCAACTCGCCTCTAAATTTCTTGATCATTATTCAAGTTCTTACTAAACTCTTAACACTTATAATTCTTCCACATTTCCAACATGTAAACTTTGTCTAAAACTTCAACTAACTAAAGTGTTTCTTCACAACCATCTTAACTACTCCTCAAGCATCATCATGCACAACCCATTTGCTTTACTCACACTCCTCAAAGCTATATATAATCTAGCACATGCTTACATCCTTACAAGTCATTATACCTTATTTTTCCTTCAAACTTTGTACAAGTTTCCTAGCTTCCTTCACCATGGTTTTGGTGCCTTAATTTCACCATTGGGTCCCCTAGTCCCTCTTAGACATCTACATCTCTTTTACTCAACTTACCCACCATTCTCATAATCATACACTCTTATACATTCCTAGTCTTTTTCCTTGACAATTTACAACATTCTCTTACACTTTTCTCTTCCATCTCCAAGTCCACTCCTTACCATCAAAACTAGAACTTTATTAATCCACTAATAGCATCATCACTACTTACACAAGCTTCTTAAAACTTTCATTGTTATATTCCCTAGTTCATACCTAAATCACCTTAAAGCATTATACACCTTCTCCTCCAAATTTTTGCACAAGTCTTACCATTCCTCATACCATGACTTTGGTGTGTTCAATACACCCACAAATCCTCTAATTCTCCCTAGACAACTCTACGTCATTCTCATCCTCAAGAACTCCTTAGTTAACTCATTTCCACTCAAATTCCTTTTAATGATCCCAAGTAAATCCTAGGTCATATTAAATCATAACCATCACTTAAACACTTGTTTTCTACTCAAATTTCGTCATAGCTCCTCTAGTATATTATCATGCCCAAATGCATTTTTTTCCTCATTCAACCATCTCACACACATCAAGTTCTTTCTCATCAAATTTTCTCACCCAAATCAACTCATTCACAACAAACTCAATATAATGCAATAATCTTAAATTGCATAGCACTAAGGCTCTTAAATAACATGGCTCTTAGGCCCTTAAATGACATGGCTCTTAGGCCCTTAAATGACATGAATTTAAACACTGAATTTCCCACATATAAAATCTTTCAACCTGCAAATACACCCATCAATCTCATAGTAGTTATAATGCTCTTAAAATCCATCTTAAACTTATCTTACTAACTCATTCCCATTGGCTCCTTAGTCACAAGTTCACAAGCTTGTTTAAATTCTTATTCCTAGGTTATATAACCCATTACATAATGTAAGCTTTAAGCTACATTAGTACTTATCTAAATCTCATTCCTTAAAACCATAAAACACCTCAAGGTAAGTTATTTACCTTGTTTTCTCAAGTTCCTCTTAATTTTCTCCTTAGGCTTTTCCCTTGGACAATCTCGGCCACCAACTTAGTTTCTCTTGCCCATGTTCTAATCAATATACATTGAATCTCATCAGTGCTAAATCATACACTAACCTTAAGGAATCATTCCTAGGTTAAAAATGTGTTTTAAGGTATAAAAGTGGATGATTACCTTTGAAGTCTCAAAGTAGACTTGGGCAATGAATGAAAGAGGACCTCCACTAGTCCTTGGTGAATAAAACAAGCTAGAATAAGGCATAAAAACAAGGCTCCATGAGAGATAATTTTTGGCCCTATTGAAAAGTGGTGGAAAGTTGATTTTTCTTTCATTTTTATTACCTTGGATGAATGGAGAACCAAAAGATCTCTTCAAACTTGATTTCCCTCCATCAATGGAGTTTTATCATGGCACCAAACTTGAGCTTTGAAGGATTTGAAAAGATAGGAATGAAGGCCTTGATTTAACTAAGAGAAATCTATGCTTACTTTTCGATTTGGAGCAAAGATGAACATTTGGTGAGCAATTGAAGGTGGAGGCACCATGGATGGAGCTCTCACGGTTTTGGAACAGGGAATAGGTAGTAAAAACGATGGTGAAGGTGGGAAATGAAGAAGAGAGGAGAGAGAGAAGGTATAAGAAGATATTTTTCTTTTAAAAGCAAATAGTAACTTTCTTTACTTTCCACTTCTTTTCCTTTAATTTCTTAGTCATGTGGTGACTCCCCACATCAAAAACCGGCCCCCTTGTTAAATAAGGGTATTTTTGGCCTTTGTTGACCAATTAACTAAACTAAGTTGACTAAAGACTAAACTAGACACTATTTGGTTACTATTCACAAACTAGTGCACATATTTGTGAAATTTTTGGTTTCCCATTGATTTATACTTCCTAATGTGATACTAATTAGCACACATATTGATTAAGATGTAATCATAGGCATTTAGCCACTCAAAACCCATTTCTAAGACAATTTCTCAAAAAGGTGCTTTAAGGAGTCTTAAAGCACATTTTGTGTTTAAGGTTGTTTTTGAGCTTGGTTTTCTTTGGTAATTGATTTAACATGTCCATTAGCATGTTAATAAAGTCTTATAATGGTATTTGGGTGCTAATCAAAGTCACTCCAAGCTTAGAGCACATTTTTGCCTTAATTGCCCTTAAGGCATTTTCTTGTGTTTTCCTTGATTTAAATTGTATACCAATCTTTATAAGGCATATTTTAGCCTTACTACATCATAAATTGATGTTTACTTAGCATACTTAGGTTTGGGGTATTTCAATCTACCCCCCTTAAAAGAACTTTGTCCCCAAAGTTCCCATGCATCTTATCTTATTAGAATACATGTCTTACCTCATTCCATAGATCATATAGATCACACTTGTACATTCTTAAACTTATTGACCCATTAGGTCTATCATATTCTTATACTCGAATATCACACAACATGCTTAAGCATGTATAACACTCAAAATTCCATTTGTTCCTTTTTGATGATTAAAACAATCACACAATTTTCATCGTATTCTCCCATGTCACCGGTCCGTAGACAATGGCTCGTTCGTCCTCATCACCGTGGGCCAGAATACAAAACAATCTATTCTCCCCATGTCACCGGTCCAAAGACAAAGGCTCATGCGTCCTCGACTTCATGGGCGAGACTCAGTAAAAAGGAAATCCTTTTTATGAGGTCATGTGAGGAATAATTCCCTCTATTTGAAAATACAATCAACTCCAATTCCGTTTTATCCTAAAGCCTCTATCCATAGCGTGATTTAATTGTGACCACTGGTAGGGAGTTTCAGGAATCATCCAACCCTGATGTGATCAGCACCAGTGTAGAACTATCCTTCCACCCCAATTTGTGTTTGGTTTCCCTTGATCTCTAGAAAATCAAGTTCCACCTCCCACGTCATTTTCAAACATCAAATAATTCACTCATTTCCAATTTTCTATCTTTTAGTTCTTTCAATCATAATCAATACATCTCCAAGGTGTGGACTTAGTCCATCAAACATTCCCAATTCATCTCTTAATACTTGCCTCAGGACTTAAATTTCTACTAAGTTCTATATCAGTCTCATACCAACTCTTACCATCTTATACTTCATAGCATTACTATTTCCTACCTCATACTCATATCAAATAAGATCTCATATATTCCTTAAGTCTTCTTAATCCTCTTCCTTAATTCTCTTAACTTGTACTCACACCGAAGTTAACAAGATAGGTACTTAATATGTATGGTATTCACATCTTCTGTGTGCAATAACCATAATTTATCTCAAAATGTTTATGTAAAACATATTCTCAAATTCTTTTGTGCTATGCACACCGTAGTTTATGTACTCAGTACACAAACATACGCTAAGCGGTTTTTGCTCTACCCCCCTTAAAATGGATTACGCCCACGTAATCAACATTATATCGTCCTTGAACATAGGTTCAAGATGTCTAATTCTCACCAAGCATTCTAGCTTCCATGCCATCTATCTCACTTATAATTCGATCAGAGGGTCATAACTAGGCTAATGACTTAGTTTCTGTATCGAGGATTCTTAACGGTACTTATACCATATTCTTAACTTAGTTTGGTCTAATCTCAAAGATACTAAAGCATTCAGTTGTTAAATCTTATATTTGTTCCATTGGAAGATGTGTGGTTGAAATACCCCAAACCTAAGTATGCTAAGTAAACATCAAACTATGATGTAGTAAGGCTAAAATATGCCTTAGAAAGATTGGTAGACAATTTAAACCAAGGAAAACACAAGAAAGTGCCTTAAGGGCAATCAGGGCAAAAACATGCTCTAAGCTTGGAGAGACTTGGGTGAGTACCCAAATATCATGATAAGACCTTAGTAATATTCTAATGGTCATTTTAAATCAATTACCAAAGAAAACCAAGCTTGAAAACAAGTTAAACACAAAATGTGCTTTAAGAAGTCTTAAAGCACATTTTTGAGAAATTGTCTTAGAAATAAGTTTTGAGTGGCTAAATGCCCATGATTACACCTTAATCAACATGTGTACTAATTAGTATCACATTAGGAAGCCTAAATCAATGGGAAATCAAAAATTTCACGAATATGTGCACTAATTAGTGAATAGTGCCAAAATAGTGCCCAAATTAAGCTTAAGTCAAATAAGTCAATGAGATGGTCAACTAAACCATAAAATTATCTCCAACTACAAGAGGGGGGATGGTTTTTGATGTGAGGAGTCACCATATGACTAAGCAAATAAAGGAAAAGAAGAGTAAAAGAGAGAATAGTACTATTTGCTTTATAAAGCAAATACCTTATATTAGCCTACCTCTCTCTCTCTTCATTTCTCTTCTTCTTCCACGGTTCTTTTCTTCTTTTCCTCTGTTCCAAACCGTCCCAAGCAGCTTCCATGGTTGCCTCACCTTGCCTTGTCCATAACTTGCTCATTTTAGCTCCAAATCAAAAACTAAGCATAGATTTCTCTTAGTTAGACCAAGGCCTTGCTTCCTATCTTTTCAAAATTTGAAAAGCCTCATTTTGGAGCCATGGGAAATCGCCATTGAAGGGGGAAAAATAAGTTTGAAGAGCTCATTAGCTTCTCCATTCTCTTAAGGTAAAGAATATGTAAGAAAAACTAGGTTTCCACCATTCTTCTCCATTACCGAAAATTTATACTCATGGGGCTTCATTTTTATGCCTTGTTCTAGCTTGTTTTCTATTCTCCAAGGGCTAGAGGAGGTCCTTCTTGATTCATATCCAAGCCTACCTTAAGACTTCAAGGTAAAATATTCATTATAAGACCTTAAAACACATTTTTAACCTAGGTTTTTATTCCTTGAGGTTAGTGTATTGTTTATTACTCATATGAGTCATTGAATATTGATTAGAACATTGGCAAGGGGAATTTAAGTGGTGGCCGAGATTCATGCAAGAAGAGGGTCTAAGGAGGAAGTTAAGATAAGCTTGAGAAAACAAGGTAAAATGCTTACCTAATGGTGGTTTAAGTTTTAAGGAATGAGTTTTAGATAAGTACCAATGTGGCTTAGAGCTTACATTGTGTATTGGGTTATATAACCTAAGAAGAAGAACTTAAACAAGCTTATGAACTTGTGATTAAGGAGCTAATGAGAATGAGTTAGTAATATAAGTTTAAGGTGGATTTTAAGAGCATTATAACTACTATGAGATTGATGAGTGTATTTGCAGGTTGAAAGCTTATATATGTGGGAAATTCAGTGTTTAAGTTTAAGTCATTTAAGGGCCTAAGAGCCATGTCATTTAAGAGCCTTAGTGCTATGCAATTTAAGATTATTGCAATATATTGAGTTTGTTGTGAATGAGTTGGTTTGGGTGATGAGATATGATGAGGAAGAACTTGAGGTGTGTGAGATGGTTAAATGAGGAAAAATAATGTGTTAGGGTATAATAAGATACTAGGGAAGCTATGGCGAAATTTGAGTAGAAAACAAAGTGTTTAAGTGGTAGTGGTGAGTTAATATGCCCTAGGGTTTACTAGGGAGCATGAAAAGAAGAATTGGGTGGGAATGAGTTAACTAAGGAGTTCTTAAGGTTTAGAGTGACCTAGAGATGTCTAGGAGGAATTAGAGGATTGGCGAGTGTACTAAACACACCAAATCATGATGTGAGGAATGTAAGACTTGTGCATAAGTTTTAAGGAAAGGTGTATAATGCCTTAAGGAGATTTAGGTATGAACTAGAGAGTAAGACAATGAGAGTTTTGAGAACCTTGTGTAAGTGTGATGATGTTAGTGGTGGACTAGTAAGGTTTAGTTGAATGGTAATGTGTGGACTTGGGTGATAGAAGTGAAAAAGGTAGGAGGATGTTGTAAGTCATCAAGGAAAATGACTAGGAATGTAAAAGAGCGTATGATCGTGATAATGGTGAGTAAGTGAGTAAAAGGAGGTGGAAATGTCCAAGGAGGGTGTAGTATAGTTAAGGTAAAGAAGAACAAGGTTGAGGTGCTAAGAGGATGACAAGAAATGTTTAGGTATGCCCAAGAGTTTAGGAATGATGAGTAACAAATGGAAAAGAGAGGAATTTGTTCATGGTTATGTAAGATGACTTGAGGAAGTTTTGGTAAATGAACTACTGAAGATGGAAAATAATGTTTATGAAGTGCCCAAACTGTTAAGGAGGGAACACTTGGGTTGGTTGAAGTTTTGGTAAAGATACAAGTTGGTAATGTAAGGAATTATATGATAAGTGTTAGGAGTGTTTGTAAGAATTGAGCAAATGTTTGAGAAGATCTTTGGAAGTTGTTTTAATGAGTTTGGTGGAGGTTATAAGGTGTGTTTGATGTCAAATGATGTTAGAACACATTAGGAGGCTTGAGGAAAAATTTGGAGAAAATTTGACAATGTATGAGAAGTTTCTGCAGCCGACCTACCCAGGGGACCGACCCCAGTCTGGGTCGGTCGGGCTGAAACTGTGAAGTTGGATGTTCTCTGCACCCGACCTACCCAGGGGGTGGGTCGGTCGGTGGGTCGGTCGGACCATAAAAAAAAAAAAAAAGAAAGAAACCCTAAGAGAGTTTAGTGGTATTAATGGTACCCCATTAAGGGGGCAATGATGATTAGAGGTATAAAGACCTAAGGGATTAAGTTAAGAATAAACTTAAAAGTTTAAGATTAAGTTTGTAAGATTAAGTTGTAAGACTTAAGAGGTGTTAGGTGGGGATCATTAAGGGTTAAGTAAGTTAAGTAAGTCGAATTAAGTTAAGTGATTGACAACCTAAAACTGAATGAATGTTTTAGGACTTGGGAATTTGGACTACGGAAGAGAGTAAGCAACCGAACGACCAACGGTGAACGGTACAGTTCTCTTGTGACCTGCTTGCTAACGAGGTGTCCCTCGGCTTGTGTGCTATTTGTTTTTGTGTGCTCACTAAACAAGATAAAGCATGCAACCGGAATATATTATATTTATTGTATGGTTGTGTGATGGTTGAAAACTAACACAACATACCGTGAGAACTTACTAACCAATGTTTAGTAAGAAATTAAGTGAGACTAAGGAACGCCCCTAATAAGGGACGATATGAACCGAAAGAGGTTAACCAACAAACATGGTCTTGAGACTATTACTACCTGGAACTTGAGTGAGGAAACCCGGGACCGATCTCCGGTCATGCATGCTAAGGAAAAAGGGGGACGGTATCTGAATCAGATCCGCCCTCTGCTTAAGGACTTGTCTTCGGACTTGTAGCCTAGGGCCGGTTGCCGGCTCAGCTACGCTGGATTCCCGTCCAGGGTAGGTGGCATTAAGATGGTGCGGTGGGATCACCTAAATCCCAGGTTTGGACTTAGGCTACAACCATTCCCCTCCAGGAACGGTTTGTATTCTGAGAATAAGTTAAGATTAAGATAAGTTACAATTCCTTTTTAAAGGATGATTTGTATTGTTAAGATTAAGATAAGTTACAATCATTCCTTTTTAAAGGATGATTTGTATTGTTAAGATTAAGATAAGTTACAATCATTCCTTTTTAAAGGATGATTTGTATTGTTAAGATTAAGATTAAGTTAAGATTAAGATTAAGTTAAGATAAGATAAGTTACAATCATTCCTTTTAAAGGATGATTTGTACAATTAAGATTAAGATAAGCAACATCCACTCCTTATTAAAGGATGGTTGTTTCTAAGGTTAAGATAAGACTAAGATTGAGGTGAGATAAGGTTGGACTAAGATTACGAGGGAACATTACTTAAGGAGTTAAATAATTAACTCTCTAATTGAGGGAACGCATTTAAGTCGTTCATTGTGTGTGAACTTGATTGTTCATATCTGAGTTGTTGTTTACTGCACTTACTATTATATTGTGCATCTAATCAACGTCCATGCTATCGACAATTAGTCGTCGTAGCCACGTTAGCTTGGGGGCCATGAGGGGATCGTACCAGCATTCGTGCTGACCCCCTTTGGGGGCTGTTTTTACTACACAGGTACATCAGGAAGCGGCCGTCGCAAGAGTAAGAAGAGGATACAAGTGTTAAGGATTAAGTGTGACCTACGAGTTGTGCATGTACACTCGTATGGCAATTGAGTTAGTAAGATGTATAGGTTGTGAGAGGATTGTAAGAAAGATATGTAAATGGTTAAGGTTGTTGGACTAATGTTCGGTATATTCTGTAGTCAAACCGTGGCATGGTCCTGGATTGTAAAGAATTCCGCGCTGTGACAGTTTATATATACTGTTAAGTTGCGAGACCACATTTGGATTGAGTTGGGGTGTTACAAAAAGTGGTATCAGAGCGTAGTTACGCTCTGAAGACAAGAAATACCGAACTTAGGAGAATATTGAGGTTGAGATTGAGTTATGGGTTATGGGTTGAGAGATAGAGTGAGAGGTGCGTTAGTCGGGACTTCCCGGTGCTTACCGGACATCCATAGTACCTAGACCCGCCCTCCACATCCCTAACCCTGAATATGTGGAACAAACGCCAGAGAGAAGAAAGCCTTCTCTTACTCGGGGAAACCCGATCTGGCAGTTAGCTAACAGTAAGCAATACGAGAAACAATTTGTTGTACAACAGTTATGGAAAATTTGGAGGTTTTTAATGGAGCGCAATAGAGGAACAGGCGCTACCTATGGAATTCTATCAATAAGGGAACGGTAATTACCGGCAACATGGGTCGACATGCTACGTAGTCGAAATAACCCGCAATACCAATGATAAGGAAAGCACTACGGGTGCAATAGAAAGGAAAAGGGAAGCGACATGAGTACCGGACAGTGGTCCGAAGGAGCATAACAGTAGGATAATACAGAGCATGAGGATTGAGATTACTGGAAAGTCCAGTTAAGAAACGGGAACTCATATAAATTGTTTACCGAAATAGGACTACGATGTAGTGCCTAAAGGAGAATCATTACTGAGTAACCACAACAGAATGTGTGGAGACAGGAGCGAGGATTAAGACATAAGAAAATATTAAGGGGTTCCCTCAGAAAGAGGAACGCCCTGGTAAATGACAGTACTGTCAAGCAACAAGGGAACTGCCGGATGGATGGTTATCCAAAATAAGGGATTATCGAAGGAGTCCCGAGGACTACCAATTACATGGAAATTAGAAGGAAGTATCGCTACCAATGTACCTTGCACCAATAGCCCATCCTGCATGGCGCACTTGCCATAGCAAGTGCTACCACGGTTAAGCTACACGGAAAGCCATCATGGAAAAATAGGAGAACGCTACAGTTGTAGCACATATTAATACCGGATCGTAAATCCATAAGAACAGAAAAATAAGACCATGGAAAGGCCCGACAGCCTGACCATGATGAGATAAGGTGACACACCAGTCAGCCGGGAGCAGAACTTGGACATAATATTAGACCATATGGATGTTAGCAACAGTACAACAACAACCGACAGTATGGTAAGAACATCAATCCCGAACTCCAAGGGGAAAAACCTAAGAGATCGCTCGGTAATGTGAGCAAAAACACTATATAAGCAATGATATACAAGGGATGTATCATAAGATACTATTGAGACTGTTGAAGCAACGACTTACAATGAAAACGGGATAAGACTCCCAGAGTGACCATTAAGGATACCAATAACAACATTCTTCAATGAAGATGTTGGACGACCCAGAAAACAAGGACAAAAGAAATAAACGTAAGCTATAACCTACTAAGGATTAAAGTCGTACAACCCTGGAAAAGGAAAGCTCAGAGGACTACCCCCATAGAGCGGGCATAGTCGAGCCGAACAACTGATAAATGACAGTTAACACTGTTTGTCTAACTCATTAACACCAAGTATGATTGATCATCAACGGGTGGCATAGTCAACGGAAGCTGAACGAAGCGTTGAGATGGGAGTATAAGATGACAGGATGATATCCAACTTGGACACCTTAAGGCAAACGCCTAATACGAACCTAACCTTGACTATTAAAGGACATAAGTCTAGTAGAATGACAGCATTGTCAAAGACATTAAGTAACCTCAGATCACCTAAACAACTTCCATAGCAGGAAGTAGGATACAGCAACTTATCATGAAACCCGATACTACATTTAGTATGTAACCTAACGGTAGATAGTGTTCAAGGAAACGAAAACCTTTAGGAATAACCTACAGATGAGTAAGAGTACAAATAATGAACTGAGACATTAAGCACTAAGAGCCTGCGAGCCAAGGATGTTACCACATCAGAGCCCGAGGCGCAGTAAGTTATAAGAGAGCTTGTTTAAGCCACGAAGGGACTACAATTTGTAGATATGAACGGTTACCAAACCTATAACTTAGATTGGGAAGAACATTACCAAGAAAGGGTACCAATGAGAATATTGAGATAATGTTAAGGACAGGAGCGGAGAACGAACCATGCCTTTTAGGGTGGGGATACCTCTCCTTGTTGTGAGGCCATGAGTGGGAATGAACCCCTCAAAAGGGCTTTCACATATTAGAGATAAAATACACTTTATTTAGAAAATGGAAACTATGAACCTTGAGATTACCTTAGAACATACCAGATACACTTGAGTAATAAGGAAGGTGGCACAGATAGACCCCATATCCAACACCCAGGATGTAAGAATTAGTAATGGTCAGAGATAAACATGGTGACTGCACATTATGGCACGTCAATTAATCAACGCTCAGAAGAGCTTGTGATTCAGTGGATGACTTCTTCAGTAACCAGTTAAAACTACATGGTAGATAACATCACTAAGGATGAAAGAAAGTGAAAGAAATTAGCCTACTTACAAATCTGAGATTGGAGCAGAACATCTTCATAACAAGAGTCAACTATTTTACAACGCGGTACAGCAACCACCATACACCGGAATGAGAGAACTCCCAGTGTGTTTACACCCAGAAGGGATTGAGTATAAGGTAAGACATGAGAATAAGTGAATAAGAGGTTGCACCATTAATGGGCAACATGGTAAGGGCCAACTACCACGGTAGCAATGGTCGTTAGTACAATATTTATATAAGGGGATTAAATCATGGTGTGCGATAAGCGACCATTGTGTATGAGCCGTCAAATATTGACACAGAGGCAATGAGATTTATGAGTTAAGACCAACATAAGTAAGAAAATAAGATGGTAGACGAACTGAGCGTTGATGCCAGTAGTCTGGACCTGGTTAGGTAAGATTTCGCAGGAAGCACACTACCCATTCCTTAAGGAACTGGAAGTGCTTTCCTAATAGAATGAATATGAGAAAGAAGATAAGAGGCTCTATGGAAAGAGACCTAAGCTACTAAGAAATAGAATCAATACGGAATACAGAAAGGAGCTGGAGCATACCATACCCAAGAACGCAGTAAATGGATTTCCCTTGATTAACTTCAAGAAGAACAATAAATGTTATTATGGAACAATGAAAGAGGAGATCGACAACAGAATACTTCATAATTAGCAATAGCTAAACGTGTGACGGACACTATGAGTTTACTAAAACGAGACGTGGGACGACTGCACCCCACAGGGGCTTGCAGGCCTGACACGCTCATTTATGAGTTAGTTGGGTAAGTAGTAATGTACCAGTAAGGTACCCCATGCATGTGAACGAGTGGTGTAAGGAACACGGGAAGTAGTCGACTCCGTACCACCGACAACGACGCAAGATCAGACAAGAGCAGCTACTACCACAAACAGTCGAAGAGAAGAATTCAGTCGAACCAGTAACACAGAGGAACCAGAGAACAAATAATTAAGGACTATGAAGTGCGAAGAGCACGGATTGTTAAGTACAGACATTGAACATGCCTTAAGATGTAAGAGATTAAGACTGTAAAGCGCATTATGCACTAAACAGTAGTTTCAGACTAAGAATCATCCTCAGACCAAAGGTCAGTTGGGGAGAACAATTTAGACATTCGAGAAAATACTAAGAGTATGAGCATAAGATCTTCAAGGAGAATAGGCAGACGAGTTACAACTCATTAAGGCCGTGTATATATAAAGATAACACGTGTCCATTGAGACAATTAAGCCTAAGATTATTAGAGTCGCGCAGCGGAAGCTAGCAGACCACTACTTTGAGATTAGACCAAACTAAGTTAAGAATACGGTATAAGCACCGTTAAGAATCCTCGATACAGAGACTAAGTCATTTCTGATCGAATTATAAGTAAGATAGATGACGTGGAAGCTAGAATGCTTGGTGAGAATTAGACATCTGGAACTTATGTTCAAAGATGATGTGACGCTGATTACGTGGGCGTAATCCATTTTAAGGGGGGGTAGAGCGAAAACCGCTTAGCATATGTTTGTGTACTGAGTACATAAACTACGGTGTGCATAGCACAAAATAACTTGAGAATATGTTTTACATAAACATTTTGAGATAAATCATGGTTATTGCACACAGAAGATGTGAATACCATACATATTAAGTACCTATCTTGTTAACTCCGGTGTGAGTACAAGTTAAGAGAATTAAGGAAGAGGATTAAGGAGACTTAAGAAATAAGAATATATGAGGTATGAGTCAATATGAGACTATGTGGGAGATAAGAATAAGATAACGTTATGGGATACAATTTGATATGATTACGGGTTAGGAAATAGTAATGCTATGTGGTATGAGACAGTGGAAGTTGGTATGAGACTGATATAGAATTTAGTAGGAATTTAGATCTTGAGGTAATTACTAAGAGATGAATCGGGAATGTTTGATGAACAGAGTCCACACTTTGGAGATGTATTGATTATGATTAGAAGAACTAAAAAGATAGAAAATTGGACATGAGTGAATTATTTGGATGTTTGAAAATGACGTGGGAGGTGGAACTTGATTTTCTAGGGATCAAGGGAAACCGAACACAAATTGGGGTGGAAGGATAGTTCTACACTGATGCTGATCACATCAGGGTTGGATGATTCCTGAAACTCCCTACCAGTGGTCACAATTAAATCACACTAAGGGTAGAGGCCTTAGGATAAAATGAAATTGGAGTTGATTGTATTTTTAATTAGAGGAATTATTCCTCACATGACCTCATAAAAAGGATTACCTTTTTACTGAGTCTCGCCCATGAAGTCGAGGACGCACGAGCCTTTGTCTTCGGACCGGTGACATGGGGAGAGCAGCGTGTTTTGTATTCTGGCCCATGGTGACGAGGACGAATGAGCCATTGTCTACGGACCGGTGACATGGGAGAATGCGTTGGAAAGAAAATTATGTGAATGTTTTAATCATCAAAAGAAACAAGGAGAATTTTGAGTGCTATACATGCTTAAGCATGTTGTGTGATATTTAAGTATAAGAATGTGGCGGATCTAATGATCCAATGAGTTTAAGTATACATAAGTATGATCTATATGATCTAAGGAATGAGGTAAGACATGTATTCTAATAAGATAAGATGCATGGGAACTTTGAGGACAAAGTTCTTTTAAGGGGGGTAGATTGAAATACCCCAAACCTAAGTATGCTAAGTAAACATCAAATCATGATGTAGTAAGGCTAAAATATGCCTTAGAAAGATTGGTAGACAATTTAAACCAAGGAAAACACAAGAAAGTGCCTTAAGGGCAATCAGGGCAAAAACGTGCTCTAAGCTTGGAGAGACTTGGGTGAGTACCCAAATATCATGATAAGACCTTAGTAATATTCTCATGGTCATTTTAAATCAATTACCAAAGAAAACCAAGCTTGAAAACAAGTTAAAACACAAAATGTGCTTTAAGAAGTCTTAAAGCACATTTTTGAGAAATTGTCTTAGAAGTAAGTTTTGAGTGGCTAAATGCCCATGATTACACTTTAATCAACATGTGTACTAATTAGTATCACATTAGGAAGCCTAAATCAATGGGAAATCAAAAATTTCACGAATATGTGCACTAATTAGTGAATAGTGCCAAATATGCCCAAATTAAGCTTAAGTCAACATAAGTCAATGAGATGGTCAACTAAGACCATAAATATCTCCAACTACAAGAGGGGGGCCGGTTTTTGATGTGAGGAGTCACCATATGACTAAGAAATAAAGGAAAAGAAGAGTAAAAGAGAGAATAGTACTATTTGCTTTATAAAAGCAAATACCTTATATTAGCCTACCTCTCTCCTCTCTTCTTCATTTCTCTTCTTCTTCCACGGTTTTTCTTCTTTTCCTCTGTTCCAAACCGTCCCAAGCAGCTTCCATGGTTGCCTCACCTTGCCTTGTCCATAACTTGCTCATTTTAGCTCCAAATCAAAAACTAAGCATAGATTTCTCTTAGTTAGACCAAGGCCTTGCTTCCTATCTTTTCAAAATTTGAAAAGCCTCATTTTGGAGCCATGGGAAATCGCCATTGAAGGGGGAAAATAAGTTTGAAGAGCTCATTAGCTTCTCCATTCTCTTAAGGTAAAGAATATGTAAGAAAAACTAGGTTTCCACCATTCTTCTCCATTACCGAAAATTTATACTCATGGGGCTTCATTTTTATGCCTTGTTCTAGCTTGTTTTTATTCTCCAAGGGCTAGAGGAGGTCCTTCTTGATTCATATCCAAGCCTACCTTAAGACTTCAAGGTAAAATATTCATTATAAGACCTTAAAACACATTTTAACCTAGGTTTTTATTCCTTGAGGTTAGTGTATTGTTTATTACTCATATGAGTCATTGAATATTGATTAGAACATTGGCAAGGGGAATTTAAGTGGTGGCCGAGATTCATGCAAGAAGAGGTCTAAGGATGAAGTTAAGATAAGCTTGAGAAAACAAGGTAAAATGCTTACCTAATGGTGGTTTAAGTTTTAAGGAATGAGTTTTAGATAAGTACCAATGTGGCTTAGAGCTTACATTGTGTATTGGGTTATATAACCTAAGAAGAAGAACTTAAACAAGCTTATGAACTTGTGATTAAGGAGCTAATGAGAATGAGTTAGTAATATAAGTTTAAGGTGGATTTTAAGAGCATTATAACTACTATGAGATTGATGAGTGTATTTGCAGGTTGAAAGCTTATATGTGGGAAATTAAGTGTTTAAGTTTAAGTCATTTAAGGGCCTAAGAGCCATGTCATTAAAGAGCCTTAGTGCTATGCAATTTAAGATTATTGCAATATATTGAGTTTGTTGTGAATGAGTTAGTTTGGGTGATGAGATATGATGAGGAAGAACTTGAGGTGTGTGAGATGGTTAAATGAGGAAAAATAATGTGTTTGGGTATAATAAGATACTAGGGAAGCTATGGCGAAATTTGAGTAGAAAACAAAGTGTTTAAGTGGTAGTGGTGAGTTAATATGCCCTAGGGTTTACTAGGGAGCATGAAAAGAAGAATTGGGGGAATGAGTTAACTAAGGAGTTCTTAAGGTTTAGAGTGACCTAGAGATGTCTAGGAGGAATTAGAGGATTGGCGAGTGTACAACACACCAAAATCATGATGTGAGGAATGTAAGACTTGTGCATAAGTTTTAAGGAAAGGTGTATAATGCCTTAAGGAGATTTAGGTATGAACTAGAGAGTAAGACAATGAGAGTTTTGAGAACCTTGTGTAAGTGTGATGATGTTAGTGGTGGACTAGTAAGGTTTAGTTGAATGGTAATGTGTGGACTTGGGTGATAGAAGTGAAAAAGGTAGGAGGATGTTGTAAGTCATCAAGGAAAATGACTAGGAATGTAAAAGAGCGTATGATCGTGATAATGGTGAGTAAGTGAGTAAAAGGAGGTGGAAATGTCCAAGGAGGGTGTAGTATAGTTAAGGTAAAGAAGAACAAGGTTGAGGTGCTAAGAGGATGACAAGAAATGTTTAGGTATGCCCAAGAGTTTAGGAATGATGAGTAACAAATGGAAAAGAGAGGAATTTGTTCATGGTTATGTAAGATGACTTGAGGAAGTTTTGGTAAATGAACTACTGAAGATGGAAAATAATGTTTATGAAGTGCCCAAACTGTTAAGGAGGGAACACTTGGGTTGGTTGAAGTTTTGGTAAAGATACAAGTTGGTAATGTAAGGAATTATATGATAAGTGTTAGGAGTGTTGTAAGAATTGAGCAAATGTTTGAGAAGATCTTTGGAAGTTTTTTAATGAGTTTGGTGGAGGTTATAAGGTGTGTTTGATGTGCCAAATGATGTTAGAACACATTAGGAGGCTTGAGGAAAAATTTGGAGAAAATTTGACAATGTATGAGAAGTTTCTGCAGCCGACCTACCCAGGGGACCGACCCCAGTCTGGGTCGGTCGGGCTGAAACTGTGAAGTTGGATGTTCTCTGCACCCGACCTACCCAGGGGGTGGGTCGGTCGGTGGGTCGGTCGGACCATAAAAAAAAAAAAAAAAAGAAAGAAACCCTAAGAGAGTTTAGTGGTATTAATGGTACCCCATTAAGGGGGCAATGATGATTAGAGGTATAAAGACCTAAGGGATTAAGTTAAGAATAAACTTAAAAGTTTAAGATTAAGTTTGTAAGATTAAGTTGTAAGACTTAAGAGGTGTTAGGTGGGGATCATTAAGGGTTAAGTAAGTTAAGTAAGTCGAATTAAGTTAAGTGATTGACAACCTAAAACTGAATGAATGTTTTAGGACTTGGGAATTTGGACTACGGAAGAGAGTAAGCAACCGAACGACCAACGGTGAACGGTACAGTTCTCTTGTGACCTGCTTGCTAACGAGGTGTCCCTCGGCTTGTGTGCTATTTGTTTTTGTGTGCTCACTAAACAAGATAAAGCATGCAACCGGAATATATTATATTTATTGTATGGTTGTGTGATGTTTGAAAACTAACACAACATACCGTGAGAACTTACTAACCAATGTTTAGTAAGAAATTAAGTGAGACTAAGGGACGATATGAACCGAAAGAGGTTAACCAACAAACATGGTCTTGAGACTATTACTACTGGAACTTGAGTGAGGAAACCCGGGACCGATCTCCGGTCATGCATGCTAAGGAAAAAGGGGGACGGTATCTGAATCAGATCCGCCCTGCTTAAGGACTTGTCTTCGGACTTGTAGCCTAGGGCCGGTTGCCGGCTCAGCTACGCTGGATTCCCGTCCAGGGTAGGTGGCATTAAGATGGTGCGGTGGGATCACCTAAATCCCAGGTTTGGACTTAGGCTACAACCATTCCCCTCCAGGAACGGTTTGTATTCTGAGAATAAGTTAAGATTAAGATAAGTTACAATCATTCCTTTTTAAAGGATGATTTGTAGTTAAGATTAAGATAAGTTACAATCATTCCTTTTTAAAGGATGATTTGTATTGTTAAGATTAAGATAAGTTACAATCATCCTTTTTAAAGGATGATTCCTTTTTAAAGGGTGTTACAAAAAGTGGTATCAGAGCGTAGTTACGCTCTGAAGACAAGAAATACCGAACTTAGGAGAATATTGAGGTTGAGATTGAGTTATGGGTTATGGGTTGAGAGATAGAGTGAGAGGTGCGTTAGTCGGGACTTCCCGGTGCTTACCGGACATCCATAGTACCTAGACCCGCCCTCCACATCCCTAACCCTGAATATGTGGAACAAACGCCAGAGAGAAGAAAGCCTTCTCTTACTCGGGGAAACCCGATCTGGCAGTTAGCTAACAGTAAGCAATACGAGAAACAATTTGTTGTACAACAGTTATGGAAAATTTGGAGGTTTTTAATGGAGCGCAATAGAGGAACAGGCGCTACCTATGGAATTCTATCAATAAGGGAACGGTAATTACCGGCAACATGGGTCGACATGCTACGTAGTCGAAATAACCCGCAATACCAATGATAAGGAAAGCACTACGGGTGCAATAGAAAGGAAAAGGGAAGCGACATGAGTACCGGACAGTGGTCCGAAGGAGCATAACAGTAGGATAATACAGAGCATGAGGATTGAGATTACTGGAAAGTCCAGTTAAGAAACGGGAACTCATATAAATTGTTTACGAAATAGGACTACGATGTAGTGCCTAAAG
The DNA here is from genome assembly GCA_023374045.1 of Limonium bicolor. NCBI lineage: Eukaryota > Viridiplantae > Streptophyta > Magnoliopsida > Caryophyllales > Plumbaginaceae > Limonium > Limonium bicolor. The sequence goes on from CM041782.1 coordinate 102,033,795, forward strand.
GAGAATCATTACTGAGTAACCACAACAGAATGTGTGGAGACAGGAGCGAGGATTAAGACATAAGAAAATATTAAGGGGTTCCCTCAGAAAGAGGAACGCCCTGGTAAATGACAGTACTGTCAAGCAACAAGGGAACTGCCGGATGGATGGTTATCCAAAATAAGGGATTATCGAAGGAGTCCGAGGACTACCAATTACATGGAAATTAGAAGGAAGTATCGCTACCAATGTACCTTGCACCAATAGCCCATCCTGCATGGCGCACTTGCCATAGCAAGTGCTACCACGGTTAAGCTACACGGAAAGCCATCATGGAAAAATAGGAGAACGCTACAGTTGTAGCACATATTAATACCGGATCGTAAATCCATAAGAACAGAAAAATAAGACCATGGAAAGGCCCGACAGCCTGACCATGATGAGATAAGGTGACACACCAGTCAGCCGGGAGCAGAACTTGGACATAATATTAGACCATATGGATGTTAGCAACAGTACAACAACAACCGACAGTATGGTAAGAACATCAATCCCGAACTCCAAGGGGAAAAACCTAAGAGATCGCTCGGTAATGTGAGCAAAAACACTATATAAGCAATGATATACAAGGGATGTATCATAAGATACTATTGAGACTGTGAAGCAACGACTTACAATGAAAACGGGATAAGACTCCCAGAGTGACCATTAAGGATACCAATAACAACATTCTTCAATGAAGATGTTGGACGACCCAGAAAACAAGGACAAAAGAAATAAACGTAAGCTATAACTACTAAGGATTAAAGTCGTACAACCCTGGAAAAGGAAAGCTCAGAGGACTACCCCCATAGAGCGGGCATAGTCGAGCCGAACAACTGATAAATGACAGTTAACACTGTTTGTCTAACTAAACACCAAGTATGATTGATCATCAACGGGTGGCATAGTCAACGGAAGCTGAACGAAGCGTTGAGATGGGAGTATAAGATGACAGGATGATATCCAACTTGGACACCTTAAGGCAAACGCCTAATACGAACCTAACCTTGATTTAAAGGACATAAGTCTAGTAGAATGACAGCATTGTCAAAGACATAAGTAACCTCAGATCACCTAAACAACTTCCATAGCAGGAAGTAGGATACAGCAACTTATCATGAAACCCGATACTACATTTAGTATGTAACCTAACGGTAGATAGTGTTCAAGGAAACGAAAACCTTTAGGAATAACTACAGAGAGAGAGTACAAATAATGAACTGAGACATTAAGCACTAAGAGCCTGCGAGCCAAGGATGTTACCACATCAGAGCCCGAGGCGCAGTAAGTTATAAGAGAGCTTGTTTAAGCCACGAAGGGACTACAATTTGTAGATATGAACGGTTACCAACCTATAACTTAGATTGGGAAGAACATTACCAAGAAAGGGTACCAATGAGAATATTGAGATAATGTTAAGGACAGGAGCGGAGAACGAACCATGCCTTTTAGGGTGGGGATACCTCTCCTTGTTGTGAGGCCATGAGTGGGAATGAAACCCCTCAAAAGGGCTTTCACATATTAGAGATAAAATACACTTTATTTAGAAAATGGAAACTATGAACCTTGAGATTACCTTAGAACATACCAGATACACTGAGTAATAAGGAAGGTGGCACAGATAGACCCCATATCCAACACCCAGGATGTAAGAATTAGTAATGGTCAGAGATAACATGGTGACTGCACATTATGGCACGTCAATTAATCAACGCTCAGAAGAGCTTGTGATTCAGTGGATGACTTCTTCAGTAACCAGTTAAAACTACATGGTAGATAACATCACTAAGGATGAAAGAAAGTGAAAGAAATTAGCCTACTTACAAATCTGAGATTGGAGCAGAACAACTTCATAACAAGAGTCAACTATTTTACAATGCGGTACAGCAACCACCATACACCGGAATGAGAGAACTCCCAGTGTTTACACCCAGAAGGGATGAGTATAAGGTAAGACATGAGAATAAGTGAATAAGAGGTTGCACCATTAATGGGCAACATGGTAAGGGCCAACTACCACGGTAGCAATGGTCGTTAGTACAATATTATATAAGGGGATTAAATCATGGTGTGCGATAAGCGACCATTGGTATGAGCCGTCAAATATTGACACAGAGGCAATTAGATTTATGAGTTAAGACCAAATAAGTAAGAAAATAAGATGGTAGACGAAACTGAGCGTTGATGCCAGTAGTCTGGACATGGTTAGGTAAGATTTCGCAGGAAGCACTACCCATTCCTTAAGGAACTGGAAGTGCTTTCCTAATAGAATGAATATGAGAAAGAAGATAAGAGGCTCTATGGAAAGAGACCTAAGCTACTAAGAAATAGAAATCAATACGGAATACAGAAAGGAGCTGGAGCATACCATACCCAAGAACGCAGTAAATGGATTTCCCTTGATTAACTTCAAGAAGAACAATAAATGTTATTATGGAACAATGAAAGAGGAGATCGACAACAGAATACTTCATAATTAGCAATAGCTAAACGTGTGACGGACACTATGAGTTTACTAAAACGAGACGTGGGACGACTGCACCCCACAGGGGCTTGCAGGCCTGACACGCTCATTTATGAGTTAGTTGGGTAAGTAGTTGTACCAGTAAGGTACCCCATGCATGTGAACGAGTGGTGTAAGGAACACGGGAAGTAGTCGACTCCGTACCACCGACAACGACGCAAGATCAGACAAGAGCAGCTACTACCACAACAGTCGAAGAGAAGAATTCAGTCGAACCAGTAACACGAGGAACCAGAGAACAAATAATTAAGGACTATGAAGTGCGAAGAGCACGGATTGTTAAGTACAGACATTGAACATGCCTTAAGATGTAAGAGATTAAGACTGTAAAGCGCATTATGCACTAAACAGTAGTTTCAGACTAAGAATCATCCTCAGACCAAAGGTCAGTTGGGGAGAACAATTTAGACATTCGAGAAAATACTAAGAGTATGAGCATAAGATCTTCAAGGAGAATGGAGACGAGTTACAACTCATTAAGGCCGTGTATATATAAAGATAACACGTGTCCATTGAGACAATTAAGCCTAAGATTATCAGAGTCGCGCAGCGGAAGCTAGCAGACCACTACTTTGAGATTAGACCAAACTAAGTTAAGAATACGGTATAAGCACCGTTAAGAATCCTCGATACAGAGACTAAGTCATTTCTGATCGAATTATAAGTAAGATAGATGGCGTGGAAGCTAGAATGCTTGGTGAGAATTAGACATCTGAACTTATGTTCAAAGATGATGTGACGCTGATTACGTGGGCATAATCCATTTTAAGGGGGGTAGAGCGAAAACCGCTTAGCGTATGTTTGTGTACTGAGTACATAAACTACGGTGTGCATAGCACAAAATAACTTGAGAATATGTTTTACATAAACATTTTGAGATAAATCATGGTTATTGCACACAGAAGATGTGAATACCATACATATTAAGTACCTATCTTGTTAACTCCGGTGTGAGTACAAGTTAAGAGAATTAAGGAAGAGGATTAAGGAGACTTAAGAAATAAGAATATATGAGGTATGAGTCATATGAGACTATGTGGGAGATAAGAATAAGATAACATTATGGATACAATTTGATATGATTAGGTTAGGAAATAGTAATGCTATGTGGTATGAGACAGTGGAAGTTGGTATGAGACTGATATAGAATTAGTAGGAATTTAGATCTTGAGGTAATTACTAAGAGATGAATCGGGAATGTTTGATGGAACAGTCCACACTTTGGAGATGTATTGATTATGATTAGAAGAACTAAAAAGATAGAAAATTGGACATGAGTGAATTATTTGGATGTTTGAAAATGACGTGGGAGGTGGAACTTGATTTTCTAGGGATCAAGGGAAACCGAACACAAATTGGGGTGGAAGGATAGTTCTACACTGATGCTGATCACATCAGGGTTGGATGATTCCTGAAACTCCCTACCAGTGGTCACAATTAAATCACACTAAGGGTAGAGGCCTTAGGATAAAATGAAATTGGAGTTGATTGTATTTTTAATTAGAGGAATTATTCCTCACATGACCTCATAAAAAGGATTACCTTTTTACTGAGTCTCGCCCATGAAGTCGAGGACGCACGAGCCTTTGTCTTCGGACCGGTGACATGGGGAGAGCAGCGTGTTTTGTATTCTGGCCCATGGTGACGAGGACGAATGAGCCATTGTCTACGGACCGGTGACATGGGAGAATGCGTTGGAAAGAAAATTATGTGAATGTTTTAATCATCAAAAGAAACAAGGAGAATTTTGAGTGCTATACATGCTTAAGCATGTTGTGTGATATTTAAGTATAAGAATGTGGCGGATCTAATGATCCAATGAGTTTAAGTATACATAAGTATGATCTATATGATCTAAGGAATGAGGTAAGACATGTATTCTAATAAGATAAGATGCATGGGAACTTTGAGGACAAAGTTCTTTTAAGGGGGGTAGATTGAAATACCCCAAACCTAAGTATGCTAAGTAAACATCAAATCATGATGTAGTAAGGCTAAAATATGCCTTAGAAAGATTGGTAGACAATTTAAACCAAGGAAAACACAAGAAAGTGCCTTAAGGGCAATCAGGGCAAAAACGTGCTCTAAGCTTGGAGAGACTTGGGTGAGTACCCAAATATCATGATAAGACCTTAGTAATATTCTCATGGTCATTTTAAATCAATTACAAAGAAAACCAAGCTTGAAAACAAGTTAAAACACAAAATGTGCTTTAAGAAGTCTTAAAGCACATTTTTGAGAAATTGTCTTAGAATAGTTTTGAGTGGCTAAATGCCCATGATTACACTTAATCAACATGTGTACTAATTAGTATCACATTAGGAAGCCTAAATCAATGGGAAATCAAAAATTTCACGAATATGTGCACTAATTAGTGAATAGTGCCAAATAGTGCCCAAATTAAGCTTAAGTCAACATAAGTCAATGAGATGGTCAACTAAGACCATAAATATCTCCAACTACAAGAGGGGGGCCGGTTTTTGATGTGAGGAGTCACCATATGACTAAGAAATAAAGGAAAAGAAGAGTAAAAGAGAGAATAGTACTATTTGCTTTATAAAAGCAAATACCTTAATTAGCCTACCTCTCTCCTCTCTTCTTCATTTCTCTTCTTCTTCCACGGTTCTTTTCTTCTTTTCCTCTGTTCCAAACCGTCCCAAGCAGCTTCCATGGTTGCCTCACCTTGCCTTGTCCATAACTTGCTCATTTTAGCTCCAAATCAAAAACTAAGCATAGATTTCTCTTAGTTAGACCAAGGCCTTGCTTCCTATCTTTTCAAAACTTGAAAAGCCTCATTTTGGAGCCATGGGAAATCGCCATTGAAGGGGGAAAATAAGTTTGAAGAGCTCATTAGCTTCTCCATTCTCTTAAGGTAAAGAATATGTAAGAAAAACTAGGTTTCCACCATTCTTCTCCATTACCGAAAATTTATACTCATGGGGCTTCATTTTTATGCCTTGTTCTAGCTTGTTTTCTATTCTCCAAGGGCTAGAGGAGGTCCTTCTTGATTCATATCCAAGCCTACCTTAAGACTTCAAGGTAAAATATTCATTATAAGACCTTAAAACACATTTTTAACCTAGGTTTTTATTCCTTGAGGTTAGTGTATTGTTTAGTACTCATATGAGTCATTGAATATTGATTAGAACATTGGCAAGGGGAATTTAAGTGGTGGCCGAGATTCATGCAAGAAGAGGGTCTAAGGATGAAGTTAAGATAAGCTTGAGAAAACAAGGTAAAATGCTTACCTAATGGTGGTTTAAGTTTTAAGGAATGAGTTTTAGATAAGTACCAATGTGGCTTAGAGCTTACATTGTGTATTGGGTTATATAACCTAAGAAAAGAACTTAAACAAGCTTATGAACTTGTGATTAAGGAGCTAATGAGAATGAGTTAGTAATATAAGTTTAAGGTGGATTTTAAGAGCATTATAACTACTATGAGATTGATGAGTGTATTTGCAGGTTGAAAGCTTATATATGTGGGAAATTAAGTGTTTAAGTTTAAGTCATTTAAGGGCCTAAGAGCCATGTCATTAAAGCCTTAGTGCTATGCAATTTAAGATTATTGCAATATATGAGTTTGTTGTGAATGAGTTAGTTTGGGTGATGAGATATGATGAGGAAGAACTTGAGGTGTGTGAGATGGTTAAATGAGGAAAAATAATGTGTTTGGGTATAATAAGATACTAGGGAAGCTATGGCGAAATTTGAGTAGAAAACAAAGTGTTTAAGTGGTAGTGGTGAGTTAATATGCCCTAGGGTTTACTAGGGAGCATGAAAAGAAGAATTGGGTGGGAATGAGTTAACTAAGGAGTTCTTAAGGTTTAGAGTGACCTAGAGATGTCTAGGAGGAATTAGAGGATTGGCGAGTGTACTAAACACACCAAAATCATGATGTGAGGAATGTAAGACTTGTGCATAAGTTTTAAGGAAAGGTGTATAATCCTTAAGGAGATTTAGGTATGAACTAGAGAGTAAGACAATGAGAGTTTTGAGAACCTTGTGTAAGTGTGATGATGTTAGTGGTGGACTAGTAAGGTTTAGTTGAATGGTAATGTGTGGACTTGGGTGATAGAAGTGAAAAAGGTAGGAGGATGTTGTAAGTCATCAAGGAAAATGACTAGGAATGTAAAAGAGCGTATGATCGTGATAATGGTGAGTAAGTGAGTAAAAGGAGGTGGAAATGTCCAAGGAGGGTGTAGTATAGTTAAGGTAAAGAAGAACAAGGTTGAGGTGCTAAGAGGATGACAAGAAATGTTTAGGTATGCCCAAGAGTTTAGGAATGATGAGTAACAAATGGAAAAGAGAGGAATTTGTTCATGGTTATGTAAGATGACTTGAGGAAGTTTTGGTAAATGAACTACTGAAGATGGAAAATAATGTTTATGAAGTGCCCAAACTGTTAAGGAGGGAACACTTGGGTTGGTTGAAGTTTTGGTAAAGATACAAGTTGGTAATGTAAGGAATTATATGATAAGTGTTAGGAGTGTTTGTAAGAATTGAGCAAATGTTTGAGAAGATCTTTGGAAGTTGTTTTAATGAGTTTGGTGGAGGTTATAAGGTGTGTTTGATGTGCCAAATGATGTTAGAACACATTAGGAGGCTTGAGGAAAAATTTGGAGAAAATTTGACAATGTATGAGAAGTTTCTGCAGCCGACCTACCCAGGGGACCGACCCCAGTCTGGGTCGGTCGGGCTGAAACTGTGAAGTTGGATGTTCTCTGCAGCCGACCTACCCAGGGGGTGGGTCGGTCGGTGGGTCGGTCGGACCATAAAAAAAAAAAAAAAAGAAAGAAACCCTAAGAGAGTTTAGTGGTATTAATGGTACCCCATTAAGGGGGCAATGATGATTAGAGGTATAAAGACCTAAGGGATTAAGTTAAGAATAAACTTAAAAGTTTAAGATTAAGTTTGTAAGATTAAGTTGTAAGACTTAAGAGGTGTTAGGTGGGGATCATTAAGGGTTAAGTAAGTTAAGTAAGTCGAATTAAGTTAAGTGATTGACAACCTAAAACTGAATGAATGTTTTAGGACTTGGGAATTTGGACTACGGAAGAGAGTAAGCAACCGAACGACCAACGGTGAACGGTACAGTTCTCTTGTGACCTGCTTGCTAACGAGGTGTCCCTCGGCTTGTGTGCTTTGTTTTTGTGTGCTCACTAAACAAGATAAAGCATGCAACCGGAATAATTATATTTATTGTATGGTTGTGTGATGTTTGAAAACTAACACAACATACCGTGAGAACTTACTAACCAATGTTTAGTAAGAAATTAAGTAAGTGAGACTAAGGGACGATATGAACCGAAAGAGGTTAACCAACAAACATGGTCTTGAGACTATTACTACCTGGAACTTGAGTGAGGAAACCCGGGACCGATCTCCGGTCATGCATGCTAAGGAAAAAGGGGGACGGTATCTGAATCAGATCCGCCCTCTGCTTAAGGACTTGTCTTCGGACTTGTAGCCTAGGGCCGGTTGCCGGCTCAGCTACGCTGGATTCCCGTCCAGGGTAGGTGGCATTAAGATGGTGCGGTGGGATCACCTAAATCCCAGGTTTGGACTTAGGCTACAACCATTCCCCTCCAGGAACGGTTTGTATTCTGAGAATAAGTTAAGATTAAGATAAGTTACAATCATTCCTTTTTAAAGGATGATTTGTATGGTTAAGATTAAGATAAGTTACAATCATTCCTTTTTAAAGGATGATTTGTATTGTTAAGATTAAGATAAGTTACAATCATTCCTTTTTAAAGGATGATTCCTTTTTAAAGGGTGTTACAAAAAGTGGTATCAGAGCGTAGTTACGCTCTGAAGACAAGAAATACCGAACTTAGGAGAATATTGAGGTTGAGATTGAGTTATGGGTTATGGGTTGAGAGATAGAGTGAGAGGTGAGTTAGTCGGGACTTCCCGGTGCTTACCGGACATCCATAGTACCTAGACCCGCCCTCCACATCCCTAACCCTGAATATGTGGAACAAACGCCAGAGAGAAGAAAGCCTTCTCTTACTCGGGGAAACCCGATCTGGCAGTTAGCTAACAGTAAGCAATACGAGAAACAATTTGTTGTACAACAGTTATGGAAAATTTGGAGGTTTTTAATGGAGCGCAATAGAGGAACAGGCGCTACCTATGGAATTCTATCAATAAGGGAACGGTAATTACCGGCAACATGGGTCGACATGCTACGTAGTCGAAATAACCCACATACCAATGATAAGGAAAGCACTACGGGTGCAATAGAAAGGAAAAGGGAAGCGACATGAGTACCGGACAGTGGTCCGAAGGAGCATAACAGTAGGATAATACAGAGCATGAGGATTGAGATTACTGGAAAGTCCAGTTAAGAAACGGGAACTCATATAAATTGTTTACCGAAATAGGACTACGATGTAGTGCCTAAAGGAGAATCTTATGAGTAACCACAACAGAATGTGTGGAGACAGGAGCGAGGATTAAGACATAAGAAAATATTAAGGGGTTCCCTCAGAAAGAGGAACGCCCTGGTAAATGACAGTACTTCAAGCAACAAGGGAACTGCCGGATGGATGGTTATCCAAAATAAGGGATTATCGAAGGAGTCCCGAGGACTACCAATTACATGGAAATTAGAAGGAAGTATCGCTACCAATGTACCTTGCACCAATAGCCCATCCTGCATGGCGCACTTGCCATAGCAAGTGCTACCACGGTTAAGCTACACGGAAAGCCATCATGGAAAAATAGGAGAACGCTACAGTTGTAGCACATATTAATACCGGATCGTAAATCCATAAGAACAGAAAAATAAGACCATGGAAAGGCCCGACAGCCTGACCATGATGAGATAAGGTGACACACCAGTCAGCCGGGAGCAGAACTTGGACATAATATTAGACCATATGGATGTTAGCAACAGTAAACAACAACCGACAGTATGGTAAGAACATCAATCCCGAACTCCAAGGGGAAAAACCTAAGAGATCGCTCGGTAATGTGAGCAAAAACACTATATAAGCAATGATATACAAGGGATGTATCATAAGACTATTGAGACTGTTGAAGCAACGACTTACAATGAAAACGGGATAAGACTCCCAGAGTGACCATTAAGGATACCAATAACAACATTCTTCAATGAAGATGTGGACGACCCAGAAAACAAGGACAAAAGAAATAAACGTAAGCTATAACCTACTAAGGATTAAAGTCGTACAACCCTGGAAAAGGAAAAGCTCAGAGGACTACCCCCATAGAGCGGGCATAGTCGAGCCGAACAACTGATAAATGACAGTTAACACTGTTTGTCTAACTCATTAACACCAAGTATGATTGATCATCAACGGGTGGCATAGTCAACGGAAGCTGAACGAAGCGTTGAGATGGGAGTATAAGATGACAGGATGATATCCAACTTGGACACCTTAAGGCAAACGCCTAATACGAACCTAACCTTGACTATTAAAGGACATAATAGAATCTAGTAGAATGACAGCATTGTCAAAGACATAAGTAACCTCAGATCACCTAAACAACTTCCATAGCAGGAAGTAGGATACAGCAACTTATCATGAAACCCGATACTACATTTAGTATGTAACCTAACGGTAGATAGTGTTCAAGGAAACGAAAACCTTTAGGAATAACCTACAGATGAGTAAGAGTACAAATAATGAACTGAGACATTAAGCACTAAGAGCCTGCGAGCCAAGGATGTTACCACATCAGAGCCCGAGGCGCAGTAAGTTATAAGAGAGCTTTTTAAGCCACGAAGGGACTACAATTTGTAGATATGAACGGTTACCAAACCTATAACTTAGATTGGGAAGAACATTACCAAGAAAGGGTACCAATGAGAATATTGAGATAATGTTAAGGACAGGAGCGGAGAACGAACCATGCCTTTTAGGGTGGGGATACCTCTCCTTGTTGTGAGGCCATGAGTGGGAATGAACCCCTCAAAAGGGCTTTCACATATTAGAGAAAAATACACTTTATTTAGAAAATGGAAACTATGAACCTTGAGATTACCTTAGAACATACCAGATACACTTGAGTAATAAGGAAGGTGGCACAGATAGACCCCATATCCAACACCCAGGATGTAAGAATTAGTAATGGTCAGAGATAAACATGGTGACTGCACATTATGGCACGTCAATTAATCAACGCTCAGAAGAGCTTGTGATTCAGTGGATGACTTCTTCAGTAACCAGTTAAAACTACATGGTAGATAACATCACTAAGGATGAAAGAAAGTGAAAGAAATTAGCCTACTTACAAATCTGAGATTGGAGCAGAACAACTTCATAACAAGAGTCAACTATTTACAATGCGGTACAGCAACCACCATACACCGGAATGAGAGAACTCCCAGTGTGTACACCAGAAGGGATTGAGTATAAGGTAAGACATGAGAATAAGTGAATAAGAGGTTGCACCATTAATGGGCAACATGGTAAGGGCCAACTACCACGGTAGCAATGGTCGTTAGTACAATATTTATATAAGGGGATTAAATCATGGTGTGCGATAAGCGACCATTGTGTATGAGCCGTCAAATATTGACACAGAGGCAATTAGATTTATGAGTTAAGACCAACATAAGTAAGAAAATAAGATGGTAGACGAACTGAGCGTTGATGCCAGTAGTCTGGACCTGGTTAGGTAAGATTTCACAGGAAGCACACTACCCATTCCTTAAGGAACGGAAGTGCTTTCCTAGAATGAATATGAGAAAGAAGATAAGAGGCTCTATGGAAAGAGACCTAAGCTACTAAGAAATAGAATCAATACGGAATACAGAAAGGAGCTGGAGCATACCATACCCAAGAACGCAAGTAAATGGATTTCCCTTGATTAACTTCAAGAAGAACAATAAATGTTATTATGGAACAATGAAAGAGGAGATCGACAACAGAATACTTCATAATTAGCAAATAGCTAAAGTGTGACGGACACTATGAGTTTACTAAAACGAGACGGGACGACTGCACCACAGGGGCTTGCAGGCCTGACACGCTCATTTATGAGTTAGTTGGGTAAGTAGTAATGTACCAGTAAGGTACCCCATGCATGTGAACGAGTGGTGTAAGGAACACGGGAAGTAGTCGACTCCGTACCACCGACAACGACGCAAGATCAGACAAGAGCAGCTACTACCACAAACAGTCGAAGAGAAGAATTCAGTCGAACCAGTAACACAGAGGAACCAGAGAACAAATAATTAAGGACTATGAAGTGCGAAGAGCACGGATTGTTAAGTACAGACATTGAACATGCCTTAAGATGTAAGAGATTAAGACTGTAAAGCGCATTATGCACTAAACAGTAGTTTCAGACTAAGAATCATCCTCAGACCAAAGGTCAGTTGGGGAGAACAATTTAGACATTCGAGAAAATACTAAGAGTATGAGCATAAGATCTTCAAGGAGAATAGGCAGACGAGTTACAACTCATTAAGGCCGTGTATATATAAAGATAACACGTGTCCATTGAGACAATTAAGCCTAAGATTATTAGAGTCGCGCAGCGGAAGCTAGCAGACCACTACTTTGAGATTAGACCAAACTAAGTTAAGAATACGGTATAAGCACCGTTAAGAATCCTCGATACAGAGACTAAGTCATTTCTGATCGAATTATAAGTAAGATAGATGACGTGGAAGCTAGAATGCTTGGTGAGAATTAGACATCTGGAACTTATGTTCAAAGATGATGTGACGCTGATTACGTGGGCATAATCCATTTTAAGGGGGGTAGAGCGAAAACCGCTTAGCGTATGTTTGTGTACTGAGTACATAAACTACGGTGTGCATAGCACAAAATAACTTGAGAATATGTTTTACATAAACATTTTGAGATAAATCATGGTTATTTCACACAGAAGATGTGAATACCATACATATTAAGTACCTATCTTGTTAACTCCGGTGTGAGTACAAGTTAAGAGAATTAAGGAAGAGGATTAAGGAGACTTAAGAAATAAGAATATATGAGGTATGAGTCAATATGAGACTATGTGGGAGATAAGAATAAGATAACGTTATGGGATACAATTTGATATGATTACGGGTTAGGAAATAGTAATGCTATGTGGTATGAGACAGTGAAAGTTGGTATGAGACTGATATAGAATTTAGTAGGAATTTAGATCTTGAGGTAATTACTAAGAGATGAATCGGGAATGTTTGATGAACGGAGTCCACACTTTGGAGATGTATTGATTATGATTAGAAGAACTAAAAAGATAGAAAATTGGACATGAGTGAATTATTTGGATGTTTGAAAATGACGTGGGAGGTGGAACTTGATTTTCTAGGGATCAAGGGAAACCGAACACAAATTGGGGTGGAAGGATAGTTCTACACTGATGCTGATCACATCAGGGTTGGATGATTCCTGAAACTCCCTACCAGTGGTCACAATTAAATCACACTAAGGGTAGAGGCCTTAGGATAAAATGAAATTGGAGTTGATTGTATTTTTAATTAGAGGAATTATTCCTCACATGACCTCATAAAAAGGATTACCTTTTTACTGAGTCTCGCCCATGAAGTCGAGGACGCACGAGCCTTTGTCTTCGGACCGGTGACAGGGGGAGAGCAGCGTGTTTTGTATTCTGGCCCATGGTGACGAGGACGAATGAGCCATTGTCTACGGACCGGTGACATGGGAGAATGCGTTGGAAAGAAAATTATGTGAATGTTTTAATCATCAAAAGAAACAAGGAGAATTTTGAGTGCTATACATGCTTAAGCATGTTGTGTGATATTTAAGTATAAGAATGTGGCGGATCTAATGATCCAATGAGTTTAAGTATACATAAGTATGATCTATATGATCTAAGGAATGAGGTAAGACATGTATTCTAATAAGATAAGATGCATGGGAACTTTGAGGACAAAGTTCTTTTAAGGGGGGTAGATTGAAATACCCCAAACCTAAGTATGCTAAGTAAACATCAAATCATGATGTAGTAAGGCTAAAATATGCCTTAGAAAGATTGGTAGACAATTTAAACCAAGGAAAACACAAGAAAGTGCCTTAAGGGCAATCAGGGCAAAAAACGTGCTCTAAGCTTGGAGAGACTTGGGTGAGTACCCAAATATCATGATAAGACCTTAGTAATATTCTCATGGTCATTTTAAATCAATTACCAAAGAAAACCAAGCTTGAAAACAAGTTAAAACACAAAATGTGCTTTAAGAAGTCTTAAAGCACATTTTTGAGAAATTGTCTTAGAAATAAGTTTTGAGTGGCTAAATGCCCATGATTACACCTTAATCAACATGTGTACTAATTAGTATCACATTAGGAAGCCTAAATCAATGGGAAATCAAAAATTTCACGAATATGTGCACTAATTAGTGAATAGTGCCAAATAATGCCCAAATTAAGCTTAAGTCAACATAAGTCAATGAGATGGTCAACTAAGACCATAAATATCTCCAACTACAAGAGGGGGGCCGGTTTTTGATGTGAGGAGTCACCATATGACTAAGAAAATAAAGGAAAAGAAGAGTAAAAGAGAGAATAGTACTATTTGCTTTATAAAAGCAAATACCTTATATTAGCCTACCTCTCTCCTCTCTTCTTCATTTCTCTTCTTCTTCCACGGTTCTTTTCTTCTTTTCCTCTGTTCCAAACCGTCCCAAGCAGCTTCCATGGTTGCCTCACCTTGCCTTGTCCATAACTTGCTCATTTTAGCTCCAAATCAAAAACTAAGCATAGATTTCTCTTAGTTAGACCAAGGCCTTGCTTCCTATCTTTTCAAAATTTGAAAAGCCTCATTTTGGAGCCATGGGAAATCGCCATTGAAGGGGGAAAAATAAGTTTGAAGAGCTCATTAGCTTCTCCATTCTCTTAAGGTAAAGAATATGTAAGAAAAACTAGGTTTCCACCATTCTTCTCCATTACCGAAAATTTATACTCATGGGGCTTCATTTTATGCCTTGTTCTAGCTTGTTTTCTATTCTCCAAGGGCTAGAGGAGGTCCTTCTTGATTCATATCCAAGCCTACCTTAAGACTTCAAGGTAAAATACATTATAAGACCTTAAAACACATTTTTAACCTAGGTTTTTATTCCTTGAGGTTAGTGTATTGTTTATTACTCATATGAGTCATTGAATATTGATTAGAACATTGGCAAGGGGAATTTAAGTGGTGGCCGAGATTCATGCAAGAAGAGGGTCTAAGGATGAAGTTAAGATAAGCTTGAGAAAACAAGGTAAAATGCTTACCTAATGGTGGTTTAAGTTTTAAGGAATGAGTTTTAGATAAGTACCAATGTGGCTTAGAGCTTACATTGTGTATTGGGTTATATAACCTAAGAAGAAGAACTTAAACAAGCTTATGAACTTGTGATTAAGGAGCTAATGAGAATGAGTTAGTAATATAAGTTTAAGGTGGATTTTAAGAGCATTATAACTACTATGAGATTGATGAGTGTATTTGCAGGTTGAAAGCTTATATATGTGGGAAAAAGTGTTTAAGTTTAAGTCATTTAAGGGCCTAAGAGCCATGTCATTAAAGAGCCTTAGTGCTATGCAATTTAAGATTATTGCAATATATTGAGTTTGTTGTGAATGAGTTAGTTTGGGTGATGAGATATGATGAGGAAGAACTTGAGGTGTGTGAGATGGTTAAATGAGGAAAAATAATGTGTTTGGGTATAATAAGATACTAGGGAAGCTATGGCGAAATTTGAGTAGAAAACAAAGTGTTTAAGTGGTAGTGGTGAGTTAATATGCCCTAGGGTTTACTAGGGAGCATGAAAAGAAGAATTGGGTGGGAATGAGTTAACTAAGGAGTTCTTAAGGTTTAGAGTGACCTAGAGATGTCTAGGAGGAATTAGAGGATTGGCGAGTGTACTAAACACACCAAAATCATGATGTGAGGAATGTAAGACTTGTGCATAAGTTTTAAGGAAAGGTGTATAATGCCTTAAGGAGATTTAGGTATGAACTAGAGAGTAAGACAATGAGAGTTTTGAGAACCTTGTGTAAGTGTGATGATGTTAGTGGTGGACTAGTAAGGTTTAGTTGAATGGTAATGTGTGGACTTGGGTGATAGAAGTGAAAAAGGTAGGAGGATGTTGTAAGTCATCAAGGAAAATGACTAGGAATGTAAAAGAGCGTATGATCGTGATAATGGTGAGTAAGTGAGTAAAAGGAGGTGGAAATGTCCAAGGAGGGGTGTAGTATAGTGTAGTATAGTTAAGTAAAGAAGAACAAGGTTGAGGTGCTAGAGGATGACAAGAAATGTTTAGGTATGCCAAGAGTTTAGGAATGATGAGTAACAAATGGAAAAGAGAGAGGAATTTGTTCATGGTTATGTAAGATGACTTGAGGAAGTTTTGGTAAATGAACTACTGAAGATGGAAAATAATGTTTATGAAGTGCCCAAACTGTTAAGGAGGGAACACTTGGGTTGGTTGAAGTTTTGGTAAAGATACAAGTTGGTAATGTAAGGAATTATATGATAAGTGTTAGGAGTTTGTAAGAATTGAGCAAATGTTGAGAAGATCTTTGGAAGTTGTTTTAATGAGTTTGGTGGAGGTTATAAGGGTTTTGATGTGCCAAATGATGTTAGAACACATTAGGAGGCTTGAGGAAAAATTGGAGAAAATTTGACAATGTATGAGAAGTTTCTGCAGCCGACCTACCCAGGGGACCGACCCCAGTCTGGGTCGGTGGTGGGCTGAAACTGTGAAGTTGGATGTTCTCTGCACCGACCTACCCAGGGGGTGGGTCGGTCGGTGGGTCGGTCGGACCATAAAAAAAAAAAAAAAAAAAGAAAGAAACCCTAAGAGAGTTTAGTGGTATTAATGGTACCCATTAAGGGGGCAATGATGATTAGAGGTATAAAGACCTAAGGGATTAAGTAAGAATAAACTTAAAAGTTTAAGATTAAGTTTGTTTGTAAGATTAAGTTGTAAGTAAGACTTAAGAGGTGTAGGTGGGGATCATTAAGGGTTAAGTAAGTTAAGTAAGTCGAATTAAGTTAAGTGATTGACAACCTAAAACTGAATGAATGTTTTAGGACTTGGGAATTTGGACTACGGAAGAGAGTAAGCAACCGAACGACCAACGGTGAACGGTACAGTTCTCTTGTGACCTGCTTGCTAACGAGGTGTCCCTCGGCTTGTGTGCTATTTGTTTTTGTGTGCTCACTAAACAAGATAAAGCATGCAACCGGAAATATTATATTTATTGTATGGTTGTGTGATGTTTGAAACTAAACAACTACCGTGAGAACTTACTAACCAATGTTTAGTAAGAAATTAAGTGAGACTAAGGGACGATATGAACCGAAAGAGGTTAACCAACAAAATGGTCTTGAGACTATTACTACCTGGAACTTGAGTGAGGAAACCCGGGACCGATCTCCGGTCATGCATGCTAAGGAAAAAGGGGGACGGTATCTGAATCAGATCCGCCCTCTGCTTAAGGACTTGTCTTCGGACTTGTAGCCTAGGGCCGGTTGCCGGCTCAGCTACGCTGGATTCCCGTCCAGGGTAGGTGGCATTAAGATGGTGCGGTGGGATCACCTAAATCCCAGGTTTGGACTTAGGCTACAACCATTCCCTCCAGGAACGGTTTGTATCTGAGAATAAGTTAAGATTAAGATAAGTTACAATCATTCCTTTTTAAAGGATGATTTGTAGGTTAAGATTAAGATAAGTTACAATCATTCCTTTTTAAAGGATGATTTGTATTGTTAAGATTAAGATAAGTTACAATCATCCTTTTTAAAGGATGATTCCTTTTTAAAAGGGTGTTACAAAAAGTGGTATCAGAGCGTAGTTACGCTCTGAAGACAAGAAATACCGAACTTAGGAGAATATTGAGGTTGAGATTGAGTTATGGGTTATGGGTTGAGAGATAGAGTGAGAGGTGCGTTAGTCGGGACTTCCCGGTGCTTACCGGACATCCATAGTACCTAGACCCGCCCTCCACATCCCTAACCCTGAATATGTGGAACAAACGCCAGAGAGAAGAAAGCCTTCTCTTACTCGGGGGGAAACCCGATCTGGCAGTTAGCTAACAGTAAGCATACGAGAAACAATTTGTTGTACAACAGTTATGGAAAAATTTGGAGGTTTTAATGGAGCGCAATAGAGGAACAGGCGCTACCTATGGAATTCTATCAATAAGGGAACGGTAATTACCGGCAACATGGGTCGACATGCTACGTAGTCGAAATAACCCGCAATACCAATGATAAGGAAGGAAAGCACTACGGGTGCAATAGAAAGGGAAAAGGGAAGCGACATGAGTACCGGACAGTGGTCCGAAGGAGCATAACAGTAGGATAATACAGAGCATGAGGATTGAGATTACTGGAAAGTCCAGTTAAGAAACGGGAACTCATATAAATTGTTTACGAAATAGGACTACGATGTAGTGCCTAAAGGAGAATCATTATGAGTAACCACAACAGAATGTGTGGAGACAGGAGCGAGGATTAAGACATAAGAAAAATTAAGGGGTTCCCAGAAAGAGGAACGCCCTGGTAAATGACAGTACTGTCAAGCAACAAGGGAACTGCGGGATGGATGGTTATCCAAAATAAGGGATTATCGAAGGAGTCCGAGGACTACCAATTACATGGAAATTAGAAAGAAGAAGTATCGCTACCAATGTACTTGCACCAATAGCCATCTGCATGGCGCACTTGCCATAGCAAGTGCTACCACGGTTAAGCTACACGGAAAGCATCATGGAAAATAGGAGAACGCTACAGTGTAGCACATATTAATACCGGATCGTAAATCCATAAGAACAGAAAATAAGACCATGGAAAGGCCGACAGCCTGACCATGATGAGATAAGGTGACACACCAGTCAGCGGGAGCAGAACTTGGACATAAATTAGACCATATGGATGTTAGCAACAGTACAACAACAACCGACAGTATGGTAAGAACTCAATCCCGAACTCCAAGGGGAAAAACTAAGAGATCGCTCGGTAATGTGAGCAAAAACACTATATAAGCAATGATATACAAGGGATGTATCATAAGATACTATTGAGACTGTTGAAGCAACGACTACAATGAAAACGGGATAAGACTCCCAGAGTGACCATTAAGGATACCAATAACAACATTCTTCAATGAAGATGTTGGACGACCCAGAAAACAAGGACAAAAGAAATAAACGTAAGCTATAAACCTACTAAGGATTAAAGTCGTACAAACCCTGGAAAAGGAAAGCTCAGAGGACTACCCCATAGAGGCGGGCATAGTCGAGCCGAACAACTGATAAATGACAGTTAAACTGTTTGTCTAACTCATATTAACACCAAGTATGATTGATCATCAACGGGTGGCATAGTCAACGGAAGCTGAACGAAGCGTGAGATGGGAGTATAAGATGACAGGATGATATCCAACTGGACACCTTAAGGCAAACGCCTAATACGAACCTAACCTTGACTATTAAAGGACATAAGTCTAGTAGAATGGACAGCATTGTCAAAGACATTAAGTAACCTCAGACACCCTAAACAACTTCCATAGAGGAAGTAGGATACAGCAACTTATCATGAAAACCGATACTACATTTAGTATGTAACCCTAACGGTAGATAGTGTCAAGGAAACGAAAACCTTTAGGAATAACTACAGATGAGTAAGAGTACAAAATAATGAACTGAGACATTAAGCACTAAGAGCCTGCGAGGCCAAGGATGTACCAATCAGAGCACGAGGCGCAGTAAGTAAGTTATAAGAGAGCTTTGTTTAAGCCACGAAGGGACTACAATTTGTAGATATGAACGGTTACCAAACCTAAAATTAGATTGGGAAGAACATTACCAAGAAAGGGTACCAATGAGAATATTGAGATAAGTTAAGGACAGGAGCGGGAGAACGAAAACATGCCCTTTTAGGGGGGGATACCTCTCCTTGTGTGAGGCCATGAGTGGGAATGAACCCCTCAAAAGGGCTTTCACATATTAGAGATAAAATACACTTTTTAGAAAGAAAATGGAAACTATGAACCTTGAGATTACCTTGAACATTACCAGATACACTTGAGTAATAAGGAAGGTGGCACAGATAGACCCCATATCCAACACCCAGGATGTAAGAATTAGTAATGGTCAGAGATAAACATGGTGACTGCACATTATGGCACGTCAATTAATCAACGCTCAGAAGAGCTTGTGATTCAGTGGATGACTTCTTCAGTAACCAGTTAAAACTACATGGTAGATAACATCACTAAGGATGAAAGAAAGTGAAAGAAATTAGCCTACTTACAAATCTGAGATTGGAGCAGAACAACTTCATAACAAGAGTCAACTATTTTACAATGCGGTACAGCAACCACCATACACCGGAATGAGAGAACTCCCAGTGTGTTTACACCCAGAAGGGATTGAGTATAAGGTAAGACATGAGAATAAGTGAATAAGAGGTTGCACCATTAATGGGCAACATGGTAAGGGCCAACTACCACGGTAGCAATGGTCGTTAGTACAATATTTATATAAGGGGATTAAATCATGGTGTGCGATAAGCGACCATTGTGTATGAGCCGTCAAATATTGACACAGAGGCAATTAGATTTATGAGTTAAGACCAACATAAGTAAGAAAATAAGATGGTAGACGAACTGAGCGTTGATGCCAGTAGTCTGGACCTGGTTAGGTAAGATTTCGCAGGAAGCACCTACCCATTCCTTAAGGAACTGGAAGTGCTTTCCTAATAGAATGAATATGAGAAAGAAGATAAGAGGCTCTATGGAAAGAGACCTAAGCTACTAAGAAATAGAATCAATACGGAATACAGAAAGGAGCTGGAGCATACCATACCCAAGAACGCAGTAAATGGATTTCCCTTGATTAACTTCAAGAAGAACAATAAATGTTATTATGGAACAATGAAAGAGGAGATCGACAACAGAATACTTCATAATTAGCAATAGCTAAACGTGTGACGGACACTATGAGTTTACTAAAACGAGACGTGGGACGACTGCACCCCACAGGGGCTTGCAGGCCTGACACGCTCATTTATGAGTTAGTTGGGTAAGTAGTAATGTACCAGTAAGGTACCCCATGCATGTGAACGAGTGGTGTAAGGAACACGGGAAGTAGTCGACTCCGTACCACCGACAACGACGCAAGATCAGACAAGAGCAGCTACTACCACAAACAGTCGAAGAGAAGAATTCAGTCGAACCAGTAACACAGAGGAACCAGAGAACAAATAATTAAGGACTATGAAGTGCGAAGAGCACGGATTGTTAAGTACAGACATTGAACATGCCTTAAGATGTAAGAGATTAAGACTGTAAAGCGCATTATGCACTAAACAGTAGTTTCAGACTAAGAATCATCCTCAGACCAAAGGTCAGTTGGGGAGAACAATTTAGACATTCGAGAAAATACTAAGAGTATGAGCATAAGATCTTCAAGGAGAATAGGCAGACGAGTTACAACTCATTAAGGCCGTGTATATAAAGATAACACGTGTCCATTGAGACAATTAAGCCTAAGATTATTAGAGTCGCGCAGCGGAAGCTAGCAGACCACTACTTTGAGATTAGACCAAACTAAGTTAAGAATACGGTATAAGCACCGTTAAGAATCCTCGATACAGAGACTAAGTCATTTCTGATCGAATTATAAGTAAGATAGATGACGTGGAAGCTAGAATGCTTGGTGAGAATTAGACATCTGGAACTTATGTTCAAAGATGATGTGACGCTGATTACGTGGGCATAATCCATTTTAAGGGGGGTAGAGCGAAAACCGCTTAGCGTATGTTTGTGTACTGAGTACATAAACTACGGTGTGCATAGCACAAAATAACTTGAGAATATGTTTTACATAAACATTTTGAGATAAATCATGGTTATTTCACACAGAAGATGTGAATACCATACATATTAAGTACCTATCTTGTTAACTCCGGTGTGAGTACAAGTTAAGAGAATTAAGGAAGAGGATTAAGGAGACTTAAGAAATAAGAATATATGAGGTATGAGTCAATATGAGACTATGTGGGAGATAAGAATAAGATAACGTTATGGGATACAATTTGATATGATTACGGGTTAGGAAATAGTAATGCTATGTGGTATGAGACAGTGAAAGTTGGTATGAGACTGATATAGAATTTAGTAGGAATTTAGATCTTGAGGTAATTACTAAGAGATGAATCGGGAATGTTTGATGAACGGAGTCCACACTTTGGAGATGTATTGATTATGATTAGAAGAACTAAAAAGATAGAAAATTGGACATGAGTGAATTATTTGGATGTTTGAAAATGACGTGGGAGGTGGAACTTGATTTTCTAGGGATCAAGGGAAACCGAACACAAATTGGGTGGAAGGATAGTTCTACACTGATGCTGATCACATCAGGGTTGGATGATTCCTGAAACTCCCTACCAGTGGTCACAATTAAATCACACTAAGGGTAGAGGCCTTAGGATAAAATGAAATTGGAGTTGATTGTATTTTTAATTAGAGGAATTATTCCTCACATGACCTCATAAAAAGGATTACCTTTTTACTGAGTCTCGCCCATGAAGTCGAGGACGCACGAGCCTTTGTCTTCGGACCGGTGACATGGGGAGAGCAGCGTGTTTTGTATTCTGGCCCATGGTGACGAGGACGAATGAGCCATTGTCTACGGACCGGTGACATGGGAGAATGCGTTGGAAAGAAAATTATGTGAATGTTTTAATCATCAAAAGAACAAGGAGAATTTTGAGTGCTATACATGCTTAAGCATGTTGTGTGATATTTAAGTATAAGAATGTGGCGGATCTAATGATCCAATGAGTTTAAGTATACATAAGTATGATCTATATGATCTAAGGAATGAGGTAACATGTATTCTAATAAGATAAGATGCATGGGAACTTTGAGGACAAAGTTCTTTTAAGGGGGGTAGATTGAAATACCCCAAACCTAAGTATGCTAAGTAACATCAAATCATGATGTAGTAAGGCTAAAATATGCCTTAGAAAGATTGGTAGACAATTTAAACCAAGGAAAACACAAGAAAGTGCCTTAAGGGCAATCAGGGCAAAAACGTGCTCTAAGCTTGGAGAGACTTGGGTGAGTACCCAAATATCATGATAAGACCTTAGTAATATTCTCATGGTCATTTTAAATCAATTACCAAAGAAAACCAAGCTTGAAAACAAGTTAAAACACAAAATGTGCTTTAAGAAGTCTTAAAGCACATTTTTGAGAAATTGTCTTAGAATAAGTTTTGAGTGGCTAAATGCCCATGATTACACCTTAATCAACATGTGTACTAATTAGTATCACATTAGGAAGCCTAAATCAATGGGAAATCAAAAATTTCACGAATATGTGCACTAATTAGTGAATAGTGCCAAATAATGCCCAAATTAAGCTTAAGTCAACATAAGTCAATGAGATGGTCAACTAAGACCATAATATCTCCAACTACAAGAGGGGGGCCGGTTTTTGATGTGAGGAGTCACCATATGACTAAGAAAATAAAGGAAAAGAGAGTAAAAGAGAATAGTACTATTTGCTTTATAAAAGCAAATACCTTATATTAGCCTACCTCTCTCCTCTCTTCTTCATTTCTCTTCTTCTTCCACGGTTCTTTTCTTCTTTTCCTCTGTTCCAAACCGTCCCCAGCTTCCATGGTTGCCTCACCTTGCCTTGTCCATAACTTGCTCATTTTAGCTCCAAATCAAAAACTAAGCATAGATTTCTCTTAGTTAGACCAAGGCCTTGCTTCCTATCTTTTCAAAATTTGAAAGCCTCATTTTGGAGCCATGGGAAATCGCCATTGAAGGGGGAAAAATAAGTTTGAAGAGCTCATTAGCTTCTCCATTCTCTTAAGGTAAAGAATATGTAAGAAAAACTAGGTTTCCACCAATTCTTCTCCATTACCGAAAATTTATACTCATGGGGCTTCATTTTTATGCCTTGTTCTAGCTTGTTTTTCTATTCTCCAAGGGCTAGAGGAGGTCCTTCTTGATTCATATCCAAGCCTACCTTAAGACTTCAAGGTAAAATATTCATTAAGACCTTAAAACATTTTTAACCTAGGTTTTTATTCCTTGAGGTTAGTGTATTGTTTATTACTCATATGAGTCATTGAATATTGATTAGAACATTGGCAAGGGGAATTTAAGTGGTGGCCGAGATTCATGCAAGAAGAGGGTCTAAGGATGAAGTTAAGATAAGCTTGAGAAAACAAGGTAAAATGCTTACCTAATGGTGGTTTAAGTTTTAAGGAATGAGTTTTAGATAAGTACCAATGTGGCTTAGAGCTTACATTGTGTATTGGGTTATATAACCTAAGAAGAAGAACTTAAACAAGCTTATGAACTTGTGATTAAGGAGCTAATGAGAATGAGTTAATATAAGTTTAAGGTGGATTTTAAGAGCATTATAACTACTATGAGATTGATGAGTGTATTTGCAGGTTGAAAGCTTATATATGTGGGAAATTAAGTGTTTAAGTTTAAGTCATTTAAGGGCCTAAGAGCCATGTCATTAAAGAGCCTTAGTGCTATGCAATTTAAGATTATTGCAATATATTGAGTTTGTTGTGAATGAGTTAGTTTGGGTGATGAGATATGATGAGGAAGAACTTGAGGTGTGTGAGATGGTTAAATGAGGAAAAATAATGTGTTGGGTATAATAAGATACTAGGGAAGCTATGGCGAAATTTGAGTAGAAAACAAAGTGTTTAAGTGGTAGTGGTGAGTTAATATGCCCTAGGGTTTTAGGGAGCATGAAAAGAGAATTGGGTGGGAATGAGTTAACTAAGGAGTTCTTAAGGTTTAGAGTGACCTAGAGATGTCTAGGAGGAATTAGAGGATTGGCGAGTGTACTAAACACCCAAAATCATGATGTGAGGAATGTAAGACTGTGCATAAGTTTTAAGGAAAGGTGTATAATGCCTTAAGGAGATTTAGGTATGAACTAGAGAGTAAGACAATGAGAGTTTTGAGAACCTTGTGTAAGTGTGATGATGTTAGTGGTGGACTAGTAAGGTTTAGTTGAATGGTAATGTGTGGACTTGGGTGATAGAAGTGAAAAGGTAGGAGGATGTTGTAAGTCATCAAGGAAAATGACTAGGAATGTAAAGAGCGTATGATCGTGATAATGGTGAGTAAGTGAGTAAAAGGAGGTGGAAATGTCCAAGGAGGGTGTAGTATAGTTAAGGTAAAGAAGAACAAGGTTGAGGTGCTAAGAGGATGACAAGAAATGTTTAGGTATGCCCAAGAGTTTAGGAATGATGAGTAACAAATGGAAAAGAGAGGAATTTGTTCATGGTTATGTAAGATGACTTGAGGAAGTTTTGGTAAATGAACTACTGAAGATGGAAAATAATGTTTATGAAGTGCCCAAACGTTAAGGAGGGAACACTTGGGTTGGTTGAAGTTTTGGTAAAGATACAAGTTGGTAATGTAAGGAATTATATGATAAGTGTTAGGAGTGTTTGTAAGATTGAGCAAATGTTTGAGAAGATCTTTGGAAGTTGTTTTAATGTTTGGTGGAGGTTATAAGGTGTGTTTGATGTGCCAAATGATGTTAGAACACATTAGGAGGCTTGAGGAAAAATTTGGAGAAAATTTGACAATGTATGAGAATTTCTGCAGCCGACCTACCCAGGGGACCGACCCCAGTCTGGGTCGGTCGGCTGAAACTGTGAAGTTGGATGTGTCTCTGCACCCGACCTACCCAGGGGGTGGGTCGGTCGGTGGGTCGGTCGGACCATAAAAAAAAAAAAAAAAAGAAAGAAACCCTAAGAGAGTTTAGTGGTATTAATGGTACCCCATTAAGGGGGCAATGATGATTAGAGGTATAAAGACCTAAGGGATTAAGTTAAGAATAAACTTAAAAGTTTAAGATTAAGTTTGTAAGATTAAGTTGTAAGACTTAAGAGGTGTTAGGTGGGGATCATTAAGGGTTAAGTAAGTTAAGTAAGTCGAATTAAGTTAAGTGATTGACAACCTAAAACTGAATGAATGTTTTAGGACTTGGGAATTTGGACTACGGAAGAGAGTAAGCAACCGAACGACCAACGGTGAACGGTACAGTTCTCTTGTGACCTGCTTGCTAACGAGGTGTCCCTCGGCTTGTGTGCTATTTTTTTGTGTGCTCACTAAACAAGATAAAGCATGCAACCGGAATATATTATATTTATTGTATGGTTGTGTGATTTGAAACTAACACAACATACCGTGAGAACTTACTAACCAATGTTTAGTAAGAAATTAAGTGAGACTAAGGGACGATATGACCGAAAGAGGTTAACCAACAAACATGGTCTTGAGACTATTACTACCTGGAACTTGAGTGAGGAAACCCGGGACCGATCTCCGGTCATGCATGCTAAGGAAAAGGGGGACGGTATCTGAATCAGATCCGCCCTCTGCTTAAGGACTTGTCTTCGGACTTGTAGCCTAGGGCCGGTTGCCGGCTCAGCTACGCTGGATTCCGTCCAGGGTAGGTGGCATTAAGATGGTGCGGTGGGATCACCTAAATCCCAGGTTTGGACTTAGGCTACAACCATTCCCTCCAGGAACGGTTTGTATGCTGAGAATAAGTTAGATTAAGATAAGTTACAATCATTCCTTTTTAAAGGATGATTTGTATTGTTAGATTAAGATAAGTTACAATCATTCCTTTTTAAAGGATGATTTGTATTGTTAAGATTAAGATTAAGTTAAGATTAAGATTAAGATAAGTTACAATCATCCTTTTAAGGATGATTTGTATAATTAAGATTAAGATAAGCAACACTCCTTATTAAAGGATGGTTGTTTCTAAGGTAAGATAAGACTAAGATTGAGGTGAGATAAGGTTGGACTAAGATTAAGAGGGAACATTACTTAAGGAGTTAAATAATTAACTCTCTAATTAAGGAACGCATTTAAGTCGTTCATTGTGTGTGAACTTGATTGTTCATATCTGAGTTGTTGTTACTGCACTTACTATTATATTGTGCATCTAATCAACCTCCATGCTATCGACAATTAGTCGTCGTAGCCACGTTAGCTGGGGGCCATGAGGGGATCGTACCAGCATTCGTGCTGACCCCCTTTGGGGGCTGTTTTTACTACACAGGTACATCAGGAAGCGGCCGTCGCAAGAGTAAGAAGAGGATACAAGTGTTAAGGATTAAGTGTGACCTACGAGTTGTGCATGTACACTCGTATGGCAATTGAGTTAGTAAGATGTATAGGTTGTGAGAGGATTGTAAGAAAGATAAGTAAATGGTTAAGGTTGTTGGACTAATGTTCGGTATATTCTGTAGTCAGACCGTGGCAAGGTCCTGGATTGTAAAGAATTCCGCTGTGACATGTTTATATATATACTGTTAAGTTGCGATACCACATTTGGATTGAGTTGGGGTGTTACAGTGGTATATCATTCCCTTTACTCGTTCATCATGTATGTGAAACCTCTTTTAAGTTACCGGTCCGCTAGCTTCCGCTGCACGACTATGATAATCTTAGGCTTAGTTTGCCTTTCTTATCCTTTTATATATGTATATCTTCTCTGCATGCTTATATTTGTGTACTAATGGTCTTTCAATGGACACGTGTTATCTTTATATATACACGGCCTTAATGAGTTGTAGCTCGTCTATCCAGTCTTCCTGGAGATCTAATGTTTGTATGCTTAGTGTTTTCTCAAGTGTCTAAATCGGTCTTTCCATCTGACCTTTGGTCTGAGGATGATTCTTAATCTGAAACTACTGTTTAGTGCTTATTGCACTTTACAGTTTAATCTTTTACATCTTAAGACATGTCCAATGTCTATACTTAACAATTCGTGCTCTTCGCACTTCATAGTCCTTAATTATTTGTTCTCTGATTCATTTGTGTTGTTGGTTCAACTGAATTCTTCTCTTCGACTGTTTGTGGTTGTAGCTGCTCTTGTCTGATCTTGTGTCGTTGTTCGTGGTACGGAGTCGACTACTTCCGGTGTTCCTTACACTACTCGTTTACATGCATGGGGTACCTTACTGGTACATTACTACTTACCCGGCTAACTCATAAATGAGCGTTTCAGGCCTCCAAGCCCCTGTGGGGTGCAGTCGTCCCACATATCGTTTAAGTAAACTCGTAATGTCAGTTACACGTTAGCTATTGCTAACTATGAAGTATTTTGTTGTCGATCTCCTCTTCATCGTTCCATGATAACATTTATTATTCTTCTTGAACTTAATCAAGGGAAATCCATTTACTGAGTTCTTAAGTATGGTATGCTCTAGTTCCTTTCTGTATTCCGTACTGACTTGGTCTCTTAGTAACTGAGGTCTCTTTCCATAGAGCCTCTTCTCTTGTTTCTCATATTTTGATCTACTAGGAATGCACTTCCAGTTCCTTAAGGAATGGGTAGTGTGCTTCCTGTGAAATCTTAGCTAACCAAGTCCAGACTACTGGCATCAATGCACAGTTCGTCTACCATCTTATTTCCTTACTTATATCGGTCTTAGTTCATAAATCTAATTGCCTCAATGTCAATATTTGACGGTTCATACATAATCGCTTTACTGTGCACCATAATCCAACTTATATAGGTATTGTACTCACGACCACTACTACGTGGTAGTTGGTCCTTACCATGTGCTCATTGATGGTGCAACTACTTACTCACTTATTTTAACATTTTATTTCATGCTAATTCCCTTCTTAGTGTAAACATACTAGGGTTCTCTCATTTCGGTGTATGGCGGTTGCCATACCGTGTTGTAAAATGGTCATCTCTTAATATGAAGGTGTTCTGCTTCAATCTCAGGTTTATAAGTAGTCTAATTTCTCTCACATTCTTTCATCCTTTATCATGTTGTTTACCATGTAATTTAACCGGTTACTGAAGAAGTCATCCGTTTAATCACAAGCTCTTCTGAGCGTTGGTCACTTGACGTGTCATTCTGTGCACTCACCATGTTTATCTCTGACGATTACTGATTCTTAAATCATGGGTGTTGGATATGAGGTCTGTATCTGCAGCCTCCCTTATTACTCATGTGTATTTGGTACGTTATAGGGTAATCTCAGGGTTTACAGTTTCCATTCTCTAACAAGGAGAGGTATCCCACCCTAAAAGGCATGGTTCGTTCTCCGCCCCTGACAATGTACTATCTCATTATTCTCATTGGTGCCTTTTCCTGGCAATATTTTCCACAATCTAAGTTATAGGTTTGGTAAGCGTTCATATCTACGAATTGTAGTTCCTTCGTGGCTTAAATAAGCTCTCTTACAACTTACTGCGCCTTGGGCTCTGATGTGGTTAACATCCTTGGCTCGTAGGCTCTTAGTGCTTAATGCCTCAGTTCATTACTTGTACTCTTACTCATTTGTAGGTTATCCTCATAAGTTTCTGGTTCTTTGAACACTATCCACCGTTAGGTTACATATTAAATGTAGTATCGGGTTTCATGGTAAGTTGTTGCATCCTGCTTCTGCTATGAAAGTTTATTCAGGTGATCTGAGGTTACTTAGTGTCTTTGACAATTATGTCGTCTTCATAGACTTGTGCGTTTTTAAACAATTACGGACAAGTTCGTTTTAGGCGTTTGCCTTACGGTGTCCAAGTTGGATATCATCCTGTCATCTTGTGCTTCCATCTCAATGCTTCGTTCAACGTTTGTTGACTACGCCACCCGTCAATGATTAATCATACTTGGGCGTTAATGAGTTAGGCAACAATACTAACTGTCATTCATCAGTTTGTCAGGCTCGACTATGCCCTCTCTGTGGGGGTAGTCCTCTGAGTTTTCCTCTGTCAGGATTGTATGTCTGTAATCCTTAGTAGGTTATAACTTAAGTTCACTTCCTCTGTCCCTGTTTCGGGGTTTGCTAACATATTCAGCATAGATTGTTGATATTGGTATTCTTAATGATCGTCTCGGGGGTTCTACCCGTTCCTGTTGGAAGTCGTTCTGTCGACTGCCTTCATTGTATCCCTTGATACTTTCCTTGTATGTTGCTACTTACATGTAATGTTTTGCTCGGATTACTAAGCGATCTCTTAGGTTCTTCTCTTGAGATTCGGGTTTGGTGTTCTTACCGTACTGTCGGTTGTTATTGTTGTAGTAGGTTGTACTGTGGTTAAAATTTTTTTTATCCCTTAATATTCCATCTAAGTTCAGCTCCCTGCTGACTAGTGTGTCGACTCATCTTATCATGGTCAGGCCGTTCGGCCTTTCCAAGGCCTCATTTTCCCGTTCTTATGGATTTACAATCCGGTATTACTACAACTGTAGCATCCTACTATCTCACCATGATGGCTTTCCTTGTAACTTAATCATGGTAGCACTTGCTACAGCAAGTGCGCCATGCAGGATGGGCTACCGGTACTATGTACGTCGGTAGTGGTACTTCCTCCTAATCTCCATGCAATTGGTAGTCCTTGGGACTCCTTCGATGTTCTCTTTTTGGATAACTGACCATCCGGCAGTTCCTGGTTGTTTTGACAGTACGCGCTTATCAGGGCGTTCCTCATCCTGAGGGAACCCCTCGTTACTTACGTATATCTTAGTCCTTGCTCCTGTTTCCACACATTCCTCGTGGTTTCTGTGTAACAATTCTCCTTTAGGTACTACGTCGTAGTCCTACTTTAATATCCAATTGTACGCGTTTTTATCGTCGTCTATGCTATGTCGACCAGGTTTTATAACCTTTATCATGTACGGGGTTTGGAGTTCCCGTTTCTAACTGGACCTTTCGGTAGTCTTAATTCTCATGCTTTGTATTATCCCACTGCTATGCTCACTCGGACCACTGTCCGGTACTCACGTCGCTTATCTTTTCCCTTTCCATTGCACTCGTAGTGTTTTTCTTATCATTGGTATGGTGGGGTAACTCGACTGCGTAGCATGTCGACCCATGTTGCCGGTAATTCGTTCTCTTACTGGTAAAATTCCATTGGTAGCGCCTGCTTCACTGTTGCGCTCCATTAAAACCCTCCAAGTTCTTGTAAACTGTCGTACGACAAGATATTTCTCGTATTGCTTACTGTTAACTAACTACCAGATCGGGTCTTCCTGAGTAAGAGAAGGCTTTCTTCTCTCTGGCGTTTGTTCCCCGTAACTCAAGCAAGGGACGCGGAGGGCGGGTTTAGGTACTATAGATATCTGGTAATCACGGGAAGTCCTGACTAACGCAACTCACTCTATCTCTCAACCCTTAACCCATAACTCAAATCCAACCTCAGTATTCTCCTAAGTTCGGTAATTCCTATCTTTAAAGCGTTACTACGCTCTGATACCACTTTTTGTAACACCCCATCTCAATCCAATCATGGTTATCTCAACCTTATCACCATATATACAAACGTGCAGCGGTGGATTCAAATACATTCAGGACTTGCCACGGTCTGACTAAAAGAATATACCGAACATTAGTACTTACAAGTCTTAACCAAATACAGATTCCTTCTACAATCCCCTCACATCTATACATCTTACTAACTCAAAATGCCATGCGCTGGTACATGCACATTGTAGGCCACACTTAACCCGTAACAGTCTACCTCATCTTACTCTCGTGACGGCCGCCTTCTGACATTCACCTGTGTAGTAAAAACAGCCCCCAAAGGGAATCAGCAAAAACTGCTGGTACGATCCTCTCATGGCCCCCAAGCTAACGTGGCTACGAGACTAATTGTCGATAGCATGGAGGTTGATTAGATGCACAACATAAGAGAAAGTGCCAAAACAACAAACCATTATGAACAATCAAAGTTCAAAACACAATGACGACTTAAATGCATTCCCTTAATTAGTGAGTCAATTATTTAACTCCTCAAGTTATGTTCCCTTTAATCTCAGTCCAATCTACTTTACCTCAATCTTAATCTTTATCTCAATCTTAGAATACAAACCCGTTCTTTAAATAGAAATGGGTATCTTATCTCAAACCTTATCTCAATATGCCAAACCGTTTCCCATTAGAAACTGGTAACCCTTAGTCGTTGTTTATTTTCGTAGGGCTTGGTTAACCCTAGCCAGCAGCAGGCACTACCAGCAAAAACAACATTCTTAATTGTTGGGGATGTAGGCTAGATCCCCCCACGCCATCTTAGTATGCCTCCCTCCTAGAACAAGTAGTCCTGGAGGCCTAGTAT
This sequence comes from Limonium bicolor, assembly GCA_023374045.1. Lineage (NCBI taxonomy): Eukaryota > Viridiplantae > Streptophyta > Magnoliopsida > Caryophyllales > Plumbaginaceae > Limonium > Limonium bicolor. The sequence continues at coordinate 102,065,428 of CM041782.1, forward strand.
TATGTCGACTCTAGGCGACAAGCCCGAAGACAAGTCATATTGGAAATCGGTATCTGATAAGGATGCGACCTCCCCAATACACATGGCCGGTACCATTCCGGATTCCTCACTCCCCCAAGTTAAAGTAAGTAGAAGTCTCAAGACAATGTTTTTGGTTAAACCTCTTTCGGTTTTTAAACAAACTAATAGTAGGGAGTGCTTAGTCTCACTCGATTCCTTACTAAACGTTAGTTAGTAGGTTCTCACGGTAAGTAGTGTTAGTTTCAAACATCACACAACAATACAATAAACATAATGGTCCGGTTTGCATGCTTTATCTTGTTATGAGCACACAAAAACAAATAGCATACAAGCCGAGGGACACCTCGTTAGCCAGCAGGTCCAAGAAGACTGTACGTTCACGGTGGTCGTTCGGTTGCTTACTCTCTCCAGGGTCCAAATTCTCAAACCTTAAAACATAGATTGATTGGGTGGTTAATCACTTTTAATTAACCTATCTTACTTAATGACTAATGATTTCCAACTAAGAACCACTAAGTCATTGTAGTTTAACCTTAACCACTTATGTTACTTACTCCTCATTTCAACTCACACTTGTTAACACCTCCAATGGCCTTAAAACTCCACCAAACAACTCTTAACAACCTTATAATAACATTACCCAACAAGCCCCCTCCATTTACCACCTTAACAACACATTTCCTTTGTAAATTGGTCTGGTCCGGAACATGGTCCGGACCTAAGGTCCCGGACCAATGTCTGTCCTTACTCTCGGCCTTATTTTAGCTATGGTGGGACTTGGTACTTACCCAAGGTCCCGGACCAACCCCTAGGTACATTCTTGACCTGTTTTTAGTGCTGGTTCGGGACTTTATCCAAGGACTATGTCCCGGACCACATCTTAAACTGTCAAATTTTACAGTTTTGAACCTCTTTCCACACTTGTTCTTTTGTCCAATCTTCTTCTAATCTTTCCCCATGTATTAACACATGTTCCAACACCATTTTAGCACTTAAAATCCTCCTAACTCATGGATCAACTCACCTCTAAATTTCTTGATCATTATTCAAGTTCTTACTAAACTCTTAACACTTATAACTTAATTCCTTACATTTCCAACATGTAAACTTTGTCTAAAACTTCAACTAACCAAAGTGTTTCTTCACAACCATCTTAACTACTCCTCAAGCATCATCATGCACAACCCATTTGCTTTACTCACACTCCTCAAAGCTATATATAATCTAGCACATGCTTACATCCTTACAAGTCATTATACCTTATTTTTCCTTCAAACTTTGTACAAGTTTCCTAGCTTCCTTCACCATGGTTTTGGTGCCTTAATTTCACCATTGGGTCCCCTAGTCCCTCTTAGACATCTACATCTCTTTTACTCAACTTACCCACCATTATCATAATCATACACTCTTATACATTCCTAGTCTTTTTCCTTGACAATTTACAACATTCTATTACACTTTTCTCTTCCATCTCCAAGTCCACTCCTTACCATCAAAACTAGAACTTTATTAATCCACTACTGGCATCATCACTACTTACACAAGCTTCCCAAAACTTTCATTGTTATATTCCCTAGTTCATACCTAAATCACCTTAAAGCATTATACACCTTCTCCTCCAAATTTTTGCACAAGTCTTACCATTCCTTATACCATGACTTTGGTGTGTTCAATACACCCACAAATCCTCTAATTCTCCCTAGACAACTCTACGTCATTCTCATCCTCTAGAACTCCTTAGTTAACTCATTTGCACTCAAATTCCTTTTAATGATCCCAATTAAATCCTAGGTCATATTAAATCATAACCATCACTTAAACACTTTTTTCTACTCAAATTTCGTCATAGCTCCTCTAGTATATTATCATGCCCAAATGCATTTTTTTCCTCATTCAACCATCTCACACACATCAAGTTCTTTCTCATCAAATTTTCTCACCCAAATCAACTCATTCACAAAAACTCAATATAATGCAATAATCTTAAATTGCATAGCACTAAGGCTCTTAAATTACACGGCTCTTAGGCCCTTAAATGACATGGCTCTTAGGCCCTTAAATAACATGAATTTAAACACTGAATTTCCCACATATAAAATCTTTCAACCTGCACATACACCCATCAATCTCATAGTAGTTATAATGCTCTTAAAATCCATCTTAAACTTATCTTACTAACTCATTCCCATTGGCTCCTTAGTCACAAGTTCACAAGCTTGTTTAAATTCTTATTCCTAGGTTATATAACCCATTACATAATGTAAGCTTTAAGCTACATTAGTACTTATCTAAATCTCATTCCTTAAAACCATTAAACACCTCAAGGTAAGTTATTTACCTTGTTTTCTCAAGTTCCTCTTAATTTTCTCCTTAGGCTTTTCCTTTGGACAATCTCGGCCACCAACTTAGTTTCTCTTGCCCATGTTCTAATCAATATACATTGAATCTCATCAGTGCTAAATCATACACTAACCTTAAGGAATCATTCCTAGGTTAAAAATGTGTTTTAAGGTATAAAAGTGGATGATTACCTTTGAAGTCTCAAAGTAGACTTGGGCAATGAATGAAAGAGGACCTCCACTAGTCCTTGGTGAGTAAAACAAGCTAGAACAAGGCATAAAAACAAGGCTCCATGAGAGATAATTTTCGGCCCTATTGAAAAGTGGTGGAAAGTTGATTTTTCTTTCACTTTCATTACCTTGGATGAATGGAGAACCAAAAGAGCTCTTCAAACTTGATTTCCCTCCATCAATGGAGTTTTCTCATGGCACCAAACTTGAGCTTTGAAGGATTTGAAAAGATAGGAATGAAGGCCTTGATCTAACTAAGAGAAATCTATGCTTACTTTTCGATTTGGAGCAAAGATGAACATTTGGTGAGCAATTGAAGGTGGAGGCACCATGGATGGAGCTCTCACGGTTTTGGAGCAGGGAATAGGTAGTAAAACCGATGGTGAAGGTGGGAAATGAAGAAGAGAGGAGAGAGAGAAGGTATAAGAAGATATTTTTCTTTTAAAAGCAAATAGTAACTTTCTTTACTTTTGAAATACCCCAAACCTAGTTATGTTGTTTAAACACTAAAATAAGGTGTGGCAAGACTAAAAAGAGTCTTAGAAACATTAGTAAACAATTTAAACCATAGAAAACACAAATAAATGCCTTAAGGTCAATAAAGGCCAAAATGTGCTCTAAGCTTGGGATAAGCTTGGTTAAGACCTAATGAACTTACCAAGACCTCATTTGTATACTAATGAACATATTAAACCAATTACCAAAGAAAATCAAGCTTGAAAACAAGTTAAAACACAAAATGTGCTTTAAGGAGTCTTAAAGCACATTTTTGAAAAATTGTCTTGTAAATGAGTTTTGAATGGCTAAATGTCCATCATTACTCTTTAATTAATATGTGTACTACTTAGTATCACATTTGGAAGTCTATATCAATGGAAATCAAAATTTCACATCTATGTGCCTTGTTTTAGTGAATAGTAACTAAAATAAGCTAGTTTGTAACATATGTTTGTATAAGTAATTAAATTGGCCAACAAAGACTAAAATACCCTTAGTAACATTAAGGGGGCCAGTTTTTATGAGGTGAGTCACCACCTTGTAAGTTAACAAAATAAATAACAAATGATAAAGCAAGTTAGTATTTGCTTTACTACTTAATATCTCTTAAAAAGCAAACTTATCTCATTCTCTCATTTTCCTCCTCATTTCCCACGGTTCCAAGCTCTCTTCTATCTCTTCTTCATTCTCCATTCACGTTTTGCAATAGTGCCACCACCATTCTTCATCTTCAACCTCTTGTAACTCCTAGCTCACTTTGCCAAATCAAAAACAAAGACCGCCCTTCTCTTAGTCTCATCAAGCTCTTCATTCCTATCTTCTCAAAATCTCAAGAGCTCCATTTCGGTGCCAAGAGGAATCACCATGGGAGGAGCTTGAGCTCATCTTTTCACATATTATTGTTCTCCTTTGCTTCTAGGTAAGGAAACTCAAAGAAAAATAACATTTCCTTCATGTTATTATGTTGTCCGAAAATCACCACTAATGGTGCCCTTACCTTGCTTTGTTCTAGCTTCATTTCAACCTTTCATGGACTAGGTGGAGTCCTCTCTTGATATATATTCAAACTCTCTTCAAGTTCTAAGGTAACACAATTATCTTAATGTTTTTAAAACAATGTATAATCTAGGGTTTACAATGAAATGAAGCATTAAGCTTGTATACTCATTATGTAATTTGTATAATGTTTAGAAGTTGACAAGCAACTAAAAGCCTTGCCAATTTAGTCAAGAAAACAAGACAGAAGTTTGTGAGGAAAAGAGGTAAATATGCTAACCTAATGGGGTTTAAAGTCTTAGGAGAAATGAGCTTATATTGCTTATGAAAATGGTTTAAGGAGCCAATGGAAAATGACTTAGAAGAATGCTCTCAAGGGCATAGTAAAAGGCATATGTATTGTTGAGTGTATTTGCAGGTCAAAGGCAAATATATTGTGGAAATTCAATGTTTAAGATTTATGCATCTTAAGGGCCTAAGAGCCATGTTATTTAAAGGCCTAAGTGCCAAGCAATTTAAATTATGCCCTATATTGTGATGTAGTGCTAAATGAGTGAAGTTTGTGTATGAGAATGTGTTTGATGGATTTTAAGTGTTCTTGGTTGTTTAATGGTGAAAACAATGTGTTTTGGTTTAGTAATGTTCTAGGAGAACCTATGTCTAAATTTAGATAATGTATAAGAAGTTCTAAGGGTTTAAAATGAGTTTGGTAAGTTAGGAAATGTTTAGGATGGTTAAGTGTTCAACTAGTGGAAGGAACATGCATTAAGGTGTTTAAAGATGTAAAAAGGGCTTAGGCAATGTTTTAGAGGATTTAGAATGCAAAAGAATGTTCTGGGACATTTCAAGATCATGGTGAGATTGTATTTAGGACTTGTGCATTGTTGGTGAGGAAGGATGAAGTGATTTGTTGCATGGGAAGCTATAAACTTGTAAAGATGTTCAAGGAGTTGTTTAGGAAGAAAAGATGCTTGGGAGATGATGTAGTAGTGGTGAGGAAACATTATTGGCATAGTGGTTATCATAGGTATGAAACACCACTTGGAAAACTAAGGAGAAAACATTATAAGGACGGTAAATGTTCTGGAATGGTCCGACCCATATGGTTGAGTCGGACATGGGTCGGTCAAGTAGAGTTTTTTTTCAAACCCGAAAATCACTGGAAGGGTCCGACCCAGTTGGTGGGTCGGACGGTGGGTCGGACAGACCAAAACTTATAAAAAAAACAGTAAAGAATGTGGCAAATGTAGTAAACCCTAGGGGGTATAATGTAGGTAATCAAGGATAAGTTGGGGCATTAAAACATGTCATATAATCATGTTAAACATTTAGTAAATTTGAGGTTAAGTAAATTAATTAACCGACGTTATTAATCATGTATAGGAGTGACCTACGGTGGAAACAAATCTAAGCAAGGACCAAGGTATGGTTTTCTTGCAGTCTGTTGCCTACCGGTTTACACCGGCTTGCGTGTTGTTTGTTTTCTGTGTGTTTATGACGTTATATGACTTAAATCATGTAACGAGTTTATAGTTGTTTAATATTATTATATTGCTAAGTATGACTCTCTCTTCCCTTGTGTGTGTCTAACAAGACTTAACCAATTGTTGTGAATTGTTTATTGAGTTCAATGTTGAACTACTAACAAGTGCTAACGGGGGAAGTGAGGAGTCTAGTCTGTTCCGGCCACGCGTGTGAGTATGGGAGTCGATGTCATAACCGGTTCGATTCTCTTTGTATGTTATGGTTGTTTTCCAATTTGGTTTCCAACCTTCCCTTTAGCTTAACCAAGGCTGTTTTATTGACTCATATCGGGCCACAGGGGCATACTATGTGTTGCTCGGTGTGCTTGGGTCACTATATCCGAGGCACCTTGTGTTAAGTTATTCGTTCAATCTAACAGGACGGTAATGAGTTATGTAACAAGCTTAGCATGAGTTGGCAACATTCTCTAGGCTCTCAATGGGAACTAATTGTGTTGGTTCATTTCCTAAAGGATTTGTTCTTGTATGTTATGTGTGATGTTGTGTACAATACTCATGTTGTGATATATGTATATGTTGTTGTTTTAAATGAATGCCATGTCATCATGACAATTAGTTGCGCGCATCCCGGTAGCCGATGGGGCGCGTTAACCATACCAGCCAAGGGTTGCTGACCCCCTCGGGGGCTCCATATTTCTTTTACTGCAGGATGAGGATCGAAGAAGCAGAATGGCTTTAGATTCTAGGATGCAGGGTTACTTTGATTATTTTGGATGTTAAGCCCGGGATGCGCTGTGCTCCGTGGCAATATATATTTTGGTACCGTTGTAGTACAGTGACGGCCGTAGTCAGTTTGTGATGTACAGATATGTTTATGGATGTAGTAACAAACTCGGTATTTTGTTAATGTATTAAAAGTTATTAGTTCTATGCTTGGGAGTATGATCATTAGACCAATACGCTTGTATTTATTCTGCCTTGTTAACTACGTGGGTGGTTAACGGCGTTGTAGCACCGAATCGTTTAGTTATTGTTTAGTTGTTTAATTCCGCTGCGATTTCAAGTAATGTTATGTGCGTAGTAGGGGTGTTACAACTTTCCACTTCTTTCCCTTAAATTGCTTAGTCATGTGGTAACTACCCACATCAAAAACCGGCCCCCTTGTTAAAAAGGTATTTTGGCCTTTGTTGACCAATTAACTAAACTAAGTTGACTAAAGACTAAAACTAGACACTATTGGTTACTATTCACAAACTAGTGCACATATTTGTGAAATTTTGGTTTCCCATTGATTTAGACTTCCTAATGTGATATATTAGCACACATATTGATTAAGATGTAATCATAGGCATTTAGCCACTCAAAACCCATTTCTAAGACAATTCTCAAAAGGTGATTTAAGGAGTCTTAAAGAACCATTTTGTGTTTAAGCTTGTTTTGAGCTTGGTTTTCTTTGGTAATTGATTTACATGTCCATTAGCATGTTAATAAAGTCTTATAATGGTATTTGGGTGCTAATCAAAGTCGCTCCAAGCTTAGAGCACATTTTTGCCTAATTGCCCTTAAGCATTTTTGTGTGTTTTCTTGATTTAAATTGTCTACCAATCTTTCTAAGGCATATTTTAGCCTTAATACATCATAAATTGATGTTTACTTAGCATACTTAGGTTTGGGGTATTTCAAGGCGTGAGAGCTAATACGGATGTAAAGGCGCGAGAAAGCTAATATGGATGTAAAGGCGTGAGAGTTGGGTTTAGGGAATTGAGATAGACTCCACTTCGATGATTATATTAGAGATGTTTGTTTAGTCAGTTAGGGTTTTATGTTTTTATTTATTTGGTTATTTACTTATTTGTTTATTAATTAATTATCTGGTTAATGTTGAAGTTTCTTTAAGTTCAGCCTTAGCACTTACTAGGTTGTGAGTGTGGCGGTAACACCCATTAGATTTGTGTCTTCTGCTACTGAGTAGATGATAGAAATAAAAATATTCGATTTTGATTTTAACTTCGAGCTTAAAATAATAGCGGTCAGTTTTTGGGGTGTTACAATAATTCTCATATAATTCCACTATTAGATAGTTCGTATATTCGAATCTCTAAAGTTTTCTAATCATTATTGTATGTATCGTATGTGTGTTTATGTCTGCTCTAATATGTAGTTAGTAGCACACCACATAAGGGTCAAGGTTAGAGAAATACAATAACGCAAAATAATACAATAATCTGTTTTTCATGCAATTATCTTATTAGTCGTTTCACACAACAAATAACACACAAGCCGAGGTAATCTCGGTAACACGTATGGTACATGAAATCATACCTTGGCCAATTAGACGCTCGCCTACTCCCGGCTAACGTCCCTGGCTATCCCGTTCCTATAATTCGATTAACGGTGTGTGTTAATTAGTGTTTTCGGATGTAACAGTTTTTATTCAATTGCATTCCTCTTAGTTGAATTATTAACAATCTATATATATTCTCATCTATTCAAATGTCATACTAATGTTACATTTATCCTCTACACTTTAGTATGCTTGTATAGACACACATGTGCTTATAAGTGTTAAAGTCATTAATAACATCATCTTAATCCCCCAAGTAATCCTAACTATACAATTCAATCACCATTATATAATTCCAATCTATTAATCAATTGTTCCAACACTCCAATTTTATATTTATATATATATATATATATAAGAGTTTGTTCTCATGATTTCCAATGTCACACTTATATTATGTTAATCCTCTTAGTTTATATTATAATCCATATGTATACATACACTTTAATTATTTATATTGTATGTTATTATCCATCCAAAATGTGACATAACCACTTTACTGGTTCTTTTGATATTCCTCTGACATGTCACGCATAGCATGTCCATATACTCCAATATGTTTGTTTATTACATTATAGCCCTAAATTTCATCCAAAGTTTACAACTAAATACCTTTATACTTTGTAACCTATAGTTTAATTTCCCACTCACTTATTCTGAATTTTCACTTCCAATTTCTGAACAACACCCTAGCTTTCTAAATTTCGAATCCACCCCAAATTCAACTATATTTATACTTTGACCCCTTGGCTTTTCTAGTCTTTACAATTTACCATTAATTACATTTATCTTTTAATTTTAATCTCTCCTTTAATTAATTCCAAACTCAACATTATATTTTTAGAAATTCTAAGTAAGCCCCAAATATCATTTTCGGCCCTTACATTAATTTTCCCATATTTATAGTTTTACCCCACTAGTTTCATAATCTTTACAATTATACTATAATTCTTATTTAATTTTAAACTTCAATATTTTTTCCCAATTTTGGTCAACACTCTATCTCCAACCAGGATTGACCAAGTTTATTCTAAACTCCTCATTATTTTCCAGAATTTATGAATTGGCCCATAAATTGTATAAATTTTATAACTAACTCCCAAAACTTGATTTAAGCTTATAACTTTCATTATTTCCAAACTAACCCTTAACTCTTAGCTCAAACTAACCTTTAATTTCTTTTGCATTAAGCAACCTATATTTGATTCTTATACCACTTTGTCATTAAATAAACTTATAATTCATTTTAAGGTTGCTTATGTCATTAACTTAATCCAAACACCTCCTAAATATCTACCAAATTTTAATTTGTGTTAAATTCACCCAAACAACTCTTATAAACCCAGGTTTTCACATACAATATTTTAATGTTGTAACCTATGGTTTTAAAGCATATAATATATCATAAGGGTTATAAAACAAGCCTAAACAATTGGCAATATTACAAACTATATTATAAACATTAAACATACTTAAAATGTCCTTAAATACAAGTTCCCTCTCATTTAAATCACCAAATATACCCCAAGTCTTTGGTTATTACATTTTATCCACTTAAATTTTATATAATGGACATTTAAGTCCTTAAGTCCTCACTTAACTTATCCAAATGAATAAATATGAGTTTAGTCATAATATACTATTTTTCTCACATAACTCTCGGTCATACTCAGTTCTCAACCAAAAGCAACTTAAAAACACAAAATGAGCATTAAGGTTAGAAAATTAACCTTAAGCTCCAAAGTTAAGTTTTCTTTCCTTCAAATATCAGCCATATATCAAAATAAGGTATATTATTCAATTTTTGTATGAATCCAAGGCTAATCAAGTGTTTTAAGCACTAGGACTTAGGATTAGCCACATACCCTTCTTAAGGTAGATTCTCCCTTCTTGTTTTCCCATTGGATTTCGGCCAACACCAAGGGATTTCTGAAGCTCCATTTTGGCCATGATTATGATAAGGAAACGAAGCACAAATTTTGAGTCTTATGGCACCATAACATGACTAAGGGAGATCTAAGGCATTAAAGCACAAAAAGGAAACCTAAAGAGTATGATCTTACCTTGTACCTCAATGTAATACCCCAAACTTAATGAGGGTGATTAAATTACTCTAATATGATATTTGACGGCCTATTAGTGCCTAACGAGTATTGGTGAAGAAAATAAAACCAAAAGAAAAGAGAAAACGCTTAAAAAGCGAGAAACGCAAAAACGAGCGTTATGTGACCATAGGAGGAATACAACCTCGACAAGGGTCTTAGATGGATTTCCAAGGCTTAATAATTCCTAAATAATATACGGGAACAATTCCTGAAGAAAACAGATCCATAAAATGAATTAAAAACGCTAAAAAAGCTTTAGCGCATGTTTTTCAAGAAAACCCGAAAACGCAACTTTGAGTGGTCAAACAGACCCGTAAAAATTATTGTTGACTAAATAACTATAATTAAAAATTAATGGGACCTTAATAACCTTTAAAATTAAAAAAATGAGAAAAACCCGGAAAACGGGCCCGGTTAGTGAATAGTGCTAAAACCGGGTAAATAACGAGTGTTTTCTGTAAAAGACAAAAAACGCTCCCAGCTCATGTTAATTAGTGGGCTGGTTTTTAAGAGGAAAATAACCCTCTCTCACACACTTAACTAGCTAGAATAATTAAATGGGTCAAAAAGCAAAAAGGGGTTACTTATTCCCTTTTCCCTCTCTTTCCTCCCTTATATCTCTTTTCCCTCTTCTCTTTCCTCCTCTTCTTCTTATCTGCCAGTTTCTTCTTCTCCCCTTTGCTGAACGATTCTTCCTCCCTCTCCCATGGCTCCTTGCCATTTTCTTTCTTGCCCAAGCTTTGATAAAGCTCCAAACACAAAAATAATTACATATTTGAACTCCCCTCACCAAGCTCTTCCATTCTCTCTTTTCAGAATTTCAAATGGAGGAATTTGACCTCCATGGGTGTTGGCCATTGGAAGAGAAAACTACATGTTCTTGGATTCTCCTTATTGTTTTAAGGTAAGAAAAATCACAAAATTTTACCCTTTCCTTCATTTCTTGCGTGGACGGTTTTTGACTCCCTAATTCCTTTATTTTCCTTCCTTAAATGAGTCTTGTGTAAGCTTCAAAAGCTTATGGGGAGTCCTCCTCTGATTCATGGCAAAAACCCGTTTCTAGGGTTTCCAAGGTAATGACCAATCTTAGTGCCTTAAGCATTTTAATTAATGAGTTTAGTGTTTCTACTTAAACTCATTTCCTTTACTTGAATTTTGGGCTGGAGCATTGGCAAATACATTGCCACGTGACTGAAAATGGATGGGAGAAGAGAAGACTTGGAATGAGAACTTGAGAAATTTAAGGTAAGGAATCTACTTAACCCTTATCTAATTGTTTTAGAATATTGGGATGGGTAAATGAATGAATGAACCCAAAATATGAATTGAAAACTGAACCGGAAATGTATTAGGGTGATTTAAGAGAAAATTGTGAATTGATTGTTTGAATTAAGGGCCTTGGAGCCAAGATATTGAGATTTTGTTTAGATTGTTGGTTTGGTGAATTTTGATTGGTTTGAGTGCTGGTAGGACCCTTTTATGGGTGTGGCTAGTTTTGGATTGATTTAGGTGAACAAATTGTGTATTTAGAGATGTTAAAATTGTAGGTAAGTTATGGCAACATTTTGGTGGTAATAAAGTGTTTTAGGTGTTGTTATGAGTAGGAACAACCTAGGGAATGAACTAGGTGTTGTAAGGGATTTAATTGGGTTAGTTAACCACTCTTGAATGGATATAAGAGTTGGAAGAGGGATGGTGTGGAGTATGCAAAATCTGTAGCAAGGAGGGATAAGAATGCCTTGGAATAGCTAGAAAAGAGCTAGAGAGTAAGACTTTGAAAATGAGGCATAAACTTGTGCATTAGAGAAGCATTTGCCTTGGAAGGATTGGGAATGGTCAATTGGGTTGAGAACAAAGTGTAAACTACCAAGAGGAGTTAGAAATGCACAAGTGTGCAAAATGTAAAAATGTGATGATTGAAATTGTAGAAGTTGAGCAAGAATTGGGTGGTGAATTAGACCCATGATTTAGGAAGGTTTAAGGAGTGTTTTAGGGTGTTTAAACATGTAGGAAACATGTGGAAAGATTAGGGAATTATTAGGAGTGGTTTAGGGGTTGATTTGGGGCTGAAAAATTACATAAGTAGCAATTTTTACAGGGTCCAGGACCTACGTTAAGAACAAGGTCCCGGACCACATAAAAAAAAAGGCCCGAGAGTAAAAACTGGGAGTAGTCCGGGACTTAAGTCCACGACCAAGTCCCGGACCAGGTAGAAAATCAGGCCGAGAGTACAAAAACGTTTTGGTCCGGGACTTTGGGTCCGGACCAAGTCCCGGACCACCCCCAAAAATGTGCCGAAAGTGGTTTTAAGGGTTCTAAACATGGGGGATTGATTGGTGATGGTTTTAGATGATGTTTAGGAGTTGTTTGGTGACTTGTGAAGGTCCCAAGAAGTATAAACAAGTTGGAGAAATGATTGAGAAAGTTGAGACTTAAGTAAACCTAAGGTAACAGGATAGCGGGGCTAATTACGAGAGTATTAGTTTTACATACCGTATTACCTTAATGTTAATAGAATCACTTGGTATGTGATTAGTAATTCGGAAGTGAGATCCGAGGAATGAGAGGTGACCCGTCAAAGTTAAACCATGGTGTAAGGTATGATTTTCTCATGCCCTGTATGCTAATCACTCTATGTTGATTTGTGTGCTTGTGTGCCGGCTTAATCAAGATAAAAGCATGAATGAAATACCCCTAACCTTAAAAACATAATTAAATGATCTATTAATGATCTAAGATGGTTAATAAACATCTAAATACCATTGAGGAACAATCTAAAGATCTCAACAAGGCAAAACATGCCTTCAGATCGGTAAAGCCAAAAATGTGCTTTAAGACACCATAGAGATTGTATGACCTCAAATAGGATCCAAAGTGGATTCCTAAGTATTATAATGAAGTAATGAACATTATAAAACCATTCTCAAAGGCAACCAAGCTCTAAAACATGTTCTAACACAAAATGTGCTTTAAAATTCCTTAAAGCACGTTTTTGAGAAAATTGACTTTCTGAGTGGGTTTTGAGTGGTGTTAGGCATTGGATTAGACCTTGTTATACTATGTACTATAATGTACCACATTAGAAGGTCTAAATCCAAGATTTCAAAAAAAAATCAGAAATATGGCACTCATTTGTGAATAGTAATCCAAATAGTGCATTTTTAAGCAAAATTGACTAAGTATAGTCAATGGTCAAGTAATGACTCATCCATATCCTAAATGAGGCGGCAGCCTAAAGCAAGTAGGACAGCACACTTAACTTTAATCAAAATATCTAGCCAATTTGGTGAATCACCATTTACTATTCCATTTTATACTTTTCATTCATTAAAACACAAATTCTTTCTTTCTCTTTCCTCTTGTCCCATTCCAGCCGAGCCATCATCAATTACAAACCCTCTAAAGCTGTGTTCTTGAGTGTTCAAGGCAGATCAATCCCATTTGCACCTAAGGTAATGATTTAAGGCTTATTTTAGCTCTTTTTCTTCATCTCTTCCTTACCTACACTTGGAGCTCATGATCTATCACTTTCCATGGCTCATTCTCAGCATTTTAAACCTTGAACAATGTCCATTCTCAGCTGAAGCAAGTTTTGGGACCAAGGTTTCCAAAATTGACATTATAAGGTAAAAACATACCTTAAGCATTTCTATTCTCCATCCGGTTGGATTCTTCTGATTTCTATGAGTTTATTCACTCATAATCTTCATATTTACATGTTTATTCAGTTGGTTAACCATTTGGAGCAAGGGTGGCCGAAAATCAAAGGAAATATCATTCTTTAAGGCATTTTGCCAAGGTAAAACCTATTACCATAGCAGCTTGTTGTTGTCTAGCTATTCCCTATGTTTATATGGTGAATTTAACACCATGTGGTGTGTTTAATTCAAGCCGAAACCCATTGGAGATTACCTAGCATTTTTAAGGTGATTTTTGCCTTAAATCTTACATTAATTGTTCTTTATGGTTAAGCTCATGCTTGGAGTGTAACCATATCTTATTTTGGTGTATTAAACATGTGTGAGTGCTGTGGTGATTTTTCCTCCAAGCTGCCGAATGGGTATAAGGGAATTAAGTACATAAATCAAGGTATAAACACCTTAAACTTATGATTTTATGATTTCTTAGCATATATAAATTATGTGCCGATAGTGGAGGTATTTATTTGGGTGATTTTAACCTATGTATGGAAAAAAAATGACTTAGATAAATTAAGCTAGTCATTTTTAAGTGGTTTATTTAACATAATGGTCAAATTATGACATTATGTGGAAAAATAAATAAGGTATTGTAAGGCCGAGAGCTTATATTATATTTTGAGCCATTTATGTGTAATTTTATGTTATAAAGCAAAGTTGTAATAAGGCCATGTCATTAGGCCATTTTATTTAAGTTTAAAAGCTTAAATAATTTATTTTATGCACTTACTATTAAATAAGGGGTCAAAGCCGTAAATAATCAAACATTAGAGGGCTGTAGGTGAATATAGCCAAAAATTGGGATTTAAAATGTATTTAAATAAAAATTATATGATTTGATAAAGTTTTGGGGTGAAATTGTAAATATTGGAAAGTTTAGGGTAATCTATGTAATTACCGAGAAAGTGGGGTCAAAATGATGTTTGGAAGTCAAACATTGACCAAGCAAAAGACTTTGACCAGATTTGATGATTTATTAATTTAATTATCAAATTATACTAAGTTATGTATTAAAATGTAAAAATTACATAACATATGGGTACATAGGTGATTACCGAAAGTTTTGGGTATGAAATGGTATTTTATACACCTATGGGTTATTAGGAATTTTTAGAAATTTATTTGGTTAAATTTGGAGTTAATATGGATTATATAAGTATAATATATGATATTTTATATCATTGTTACATATGGGTAACATTTGTGGTAGAAACCGTAAATATGGAAGGTATAAGGTTAGGAATAATATTTATAACCTTTTGGTATAGTTTGGTAATTTTTGGAGTTATATATCAAGTTTTATTAAGATATATGTATACTATATAGTTTTAATGACATTAGAAACTATATGTTATAAAATGGGGTTGTTTAGTGAATATGGAAAGTAGGAGGGTTGGAAATTAATTTGAAACAGGCCTAGGGTCTGTTCGGTTATTTTGGGACTTTATAACCATAGGTTATAATTATATTAAGGTTTAAGGATTATAATATAAGGTATATATTATAAGTGTGACAATGGAATATAATTTGGAGTTGATTTGTAAATTATGGAAGTATGGTGGAATTATAATAAAACCGAGAATGCTATGGGCTGTTTGGTATTTTATAACAATTTATAACTATAGGTTATAATTGTTTTAATGACATAAATGTCATAATATATGTTATATAACTATAAAATAACATTATATTAATTATGTGGTGGATTTTGTAAATATTTAAGAATATGGGTGCTGTTCGGAAATAATGAGAATTTTAGAACAAAAATTTATAATATGGTTTTCAATGTTATAAAGGTTATAACATTTATAATATAAGAAATGTTCATTAAAAGAGAATGAATATATTATAAAGGTTTACCATATAATAAATGGACCCATAATACATGTATATAAATAAATATATGTTATGGTGTGCAAAAATATAATATGGTTCAATAACCATATATTATCATAATTAAAATGATATAAGATAAAGTGAAAAGAATTACAAACATTAGATATGGAAATTCTAATGTTAAGAGCATACATGGAATAATAAGGATTTATATGATTCAAAGTATTTTTACACATGAATTATACTACATTAAACTTGGAAAAACAAACCTTAGGAAAATAATTACTAAGGTGAGATGTATAATATATGATTAAGATTATACATGCAATATAGTGACAAACTATATAACATACAAATGAGTATTGAATTACATGCGATAACAAACGTAGGTTAAGTATATATATATACGAAGAACTACGCATGTAATATAGCGTTTTTCTAATCTCGAGTTAAACCGAAAAACCCGACAAACGTTATCAGCTAACAACAGGGAATAAACCGGGGTGGATTAGTAGCGGTACGGGGTGCCGTAGTGTATGTTAGTATGAGATGCTGATGCATAGTGTGATGCATATTATTAGATTGTTAGAGGCGTCTCGAGGATCGCCAGAGGATTTAGCTGATTCATACTCCACGGTCTTATAATCCTGGTGCACGGTATGTTATTTTGTGGCTTGATTGTCTGAGGATTTCCTCAGTTCAGACATTGTGTGAGAATCTGTGTTAAGATTGAATGTCTGCTTGTGTGAATTAATATGCTTGAGTGTGTACTAATGCTGCTTTATTATTATTACGTTGAACGATAACAGTACCGTTCGTATATATGAACATATTATAAAAACGAACTAGCGGCAATGATGCTATCTTATATGCGATATAAGGAACATAAGTAAAACGTTGTAGCATTAGGATAATAAGATATTTATATATATATATTATTCGAGACTTTAATACGGAGCATTGGCCTTTCTAACGGCGCTCTCGTATCTAACACTGGATCCCGAGTCGACATACTCAGGATTGGACTAAAAACCTTAGTCTGCATGTTAGGAAAAATGGTTAAGACGATGCGATGGTTATATAAGTTAATCAAGAGGTTGTGGCTCCTACTGTATATTGTGACCAACTAACGATACTAGGACGCCGTGTGGGCATCCGTAAGTATCTAGTTAAATTTCCAACGGACTACAGATGGTTCGTCGGTCAGAGACTTACGCTGGAGTGTTATTGCGTGGGTGACCCGCCATAGGAGTGGGTAACTAGAGACGCGTCGTTTAACGAGACCTTGCAATAGGCAGGACTGATCAATTACGAACGACATATAGCTTGGTACATTGGCGAACATTATTTGGGCTCGTATGCCAAAGACGAGAAATTATACTTGTTTATAATTCTCGTTGTTTCGCCTTGTTGCTCAGTGGTTATGCTTTGTGGTTATGTGTTGTATGTTGGTGGATTTGTTGAAATGAGTCATTGTGCTCATATTGTGTGTTGTGAATTGTTTGATTGAGTCATTGTACTTTGTCTGTATTGTGAACTGGTTGAGTCAAGCCGCTGTGCTCGTGTGTGGATTATTGTGGATTGTTTGGTCGAGTGAGTCCCCGTACTCAATTATGAACTATCAAGTGTTTGTTGGAATGGAGCCTCTGTACTCATATAAGCATTGAACGCTTTCAGTGGTTTACTACGATGCGATGTGTGAAGCCGGGGGCTTGTTTGCTATTTCAGTTCACTGCAATATATGTTGTTGCTTTATAGTTTTTATATTAAACTACTTGCATGAAAATGAATTGCATGCTCTCGACCAATTAACTGAGGGTCTGAGGGGGCATGACAGACATGTAGTAACATACTCAGCAGGGGCTGATTCCATACCACAAACAAATATTTTGCTGGTATGCAGCTTCCGGTGTCGACAAAGAGCGGGACACGCTGGGTAGCTTAGTTACAGTTGTTTAGATATGCACTGTTGCATTTTGATACGAACTTAGATACGTGTATAGGATTGGGATACTTAAAATGCTCACTGTGAATGTATTTTATATTGGTTTGGGAAAGTTAGATCTATCTCTTGTTGTCACTGTGGGAAATTGTTTCGTATTTATATATATCAGTAAGCACGTTATTACTCGTATGGGCGAGTGAGAACGGTGACACTAGTAGTTCATTTATTTAGATTACCGCTGCGATTACAATGTTAAGTAAGATGGTTAGGAGCCGATTAAAAGTAGGGGTGTTACAATGAAAACAATTTATTGCTTGATATGTTTGTATTGATGCATGATGTATGAACTAACATACTTGAATGATTGTGTAATATAACTTAGTGTTAGAGACCAACTCTTAAGTTAGTGTTGTTTGAATAGTGACTTGTAGAAGGAGTCATGTTGCGAATTACTGAAAACGTGGAAACACACTAAAACCATCCAACAAACCTATGAACTCACTAGAATGTGAGAGAGTGTACGGGATGAGTAAACTCCCGATAACGGTTAGAGAACCGAATTGATTTAATCCACAAAACAATTAATAGTGGAAGTATATAAGGAACCTCTATTTGGAGGATTGATGATTGCTCAAGACATGAACCTTGAGAGAAGTAAAGAATGATAAGGGATCATCAAACCCCTTAGAAAGATAGTTGACCCACAATGAGAGGATCCGACTAATATGAACATTGTCCCGAACATGAGAGTATTCGATGATTTAATCCACAAAATAATTAATAGTGGAAGTATATAAGGAACCTCTATTTAGAGGATTGATGATTGCTCAAGACATGAACCTTGAGAGAAGTAAAGAATGATAAGGGATCACCAAACCCCTTAGAAAGATAGTTGACCCACAATGAGAGGATCCGACTAATATGAACAATGTCCCAAACATGAGCGTATTCGATACGTTGGGGGTACCCTTAAATCTAAGAGTACTAGACATTGGAAATTTCCAGCTATTAGAGGATATCGAGAGAGATACTTCTAGGCTAATCCATGTGATTTCAATTATAACTCCGAGAGAGGAGTGTTGGGAATTTGAGTAGTCTGGTAGAAAAACGGACCTTGAGAATTTGAGGAACTAGGTGTATAGTTCCGTTTGATTGTAAGCCCGATGGTGAGTCTTATGTATGACTCTGCCCGGAGGTCATGGGCAATGACATAAAAGATGCCTTTGAGTATTCGAGAATTTGAATTGAGAACTTGATTTGAGAATTAAGAATTGAGATTGAGTTTGAGAATTTGATAATAAGATTGAGAATTGAGATTTGAGTGAGTAACTTGAGAATTGAGCTTTGAGTGGAAAATTGAGAACTTGATTAAGATTGAGAGTAAGAGAACTTGAGTAAGAGTAACCCAAGAGAATGGGTAAGATAATGAATAAGGAGCAAAGGCATAGTGAGGTAAAAACCCTCAATGCCTAAGATTAAGTAATATTAACTAACAAACTTATTGTGTTAGTGTGATTGTATCCCTTGTTTGATTGTCGAATACTTGTGCTAGTGTGCATATATAATGTATTGCTATCTTGCATGTTGATTGAATTAAAATGAATCTCATGCTCTCCAAAAAGTAGTCGGCGTACCCCCGTTAGCATGCGGGGTATGCGAATTTCATATGCAGCAATTTGCTGAGCCCCTAGGGGCACCGTTTTTATCTTCCAGGTACATTGGAGCCGATTACCATTCAAGAGTGTAAGACGGGGTTGCTATATAAGTGTGGGTAGTTGCTTAATGGAGGTTGTATTTATTTGATTGTGGAATTGTAAGACCGAAATGTCATCGGTAGACTTGAGAATTGTAGATACTCGGTATAGAACAGAATTGAGGTTGTATTCGTATAATATGGAATTGAAGTTTGTATTTGGTTTGAGATCTGATTAAGGAATGGAATGTATCGACTGTATAGAGTACTCAGTATAATAATCCATCAGACCGATATTGTATTTGAATTGTTGTATTGGATTTGGCCTTGTTAGTCACGTGGGTGACTAACGATATTGTAATACCCACCGTTGTAGTGAATTTCCACTGCTTTCGTATTGATAATTGAGACGGATTAGAAGGTAATGACTGGATTAACGGTAGGGGTGTTACAAAAAGTGGTATCAGAGCGAAGTATCACTCTGATGGTTGAAATACCGAGTTTAGGAAAATAATGAGTTAGGAATTAGAAACTTAGGGCTAAGGGTTGAGTGTTAGCGTGTGAGGTACGCTAAATAGGAACTTCCGTGTGAACCGAATGATAAGATTGAAGAAAATCGGGTATCAAAAAGGGAGAACTTCTTCTTTATTGCAGAAGGGAAAACGTTTCTACAATTATAGAGATAGGGAGTACTATACTCTATATTATCTCAGGATAATATGACTACCTCTCTCGTTCCTCTTATATCTAACAGAGGAAAGAC
Organism: Limonium bicolor; assembly: GCA_023374045.1. Classification (NCBI taxonomy): domain Eukaryota; kingdom Viridiplantae; phylum Streptophyta; class Magnoliopsida; order Caryophyllales; family Plumbaginaceae; genus Limonium; species Limonium bicolor. Next base: position 102,085,381 of record CM041782.1, read on the forward strand.
CTAAGCCTAGTACTAGACTGCTAACGGTAATTCCCAACCCGTTACATGACTTAGGAACAAGTATGTACCACTGTAATATTGTAACACCCTCCCTCAAAGTTTACACTCATACAGGGTGAACTTTGCCTGTCATACTTGTTTCATTCCCAACTGTTGTGTGATTCTTGGGTAGTCTTTCCCAGCCAAAGTCTTGGTGAGGGCGTCCGCCAGCTGCTGGTGCGAAGACACAAACTCAACATTGATAACTCCCTCTCGGATGCTCTGTCGGACATAGTGACAATTCACTTCTATGTGCTTTGTGCGCTCGTGGAAGACCGGATTGCGCGCTATATATACTGCAGACTGACTATCTGATTTCAGGGGTATTGGTAGTATGTCTTCAACGTCCAGCTCGTGAAGTAATCTAGAGAGCCAACTTAGCTCTGCTGTGGTTTGTCTCAAGGCTCTGTATTCTGCTTCTGCAGAAGATAAGGTGACGCTGCTCTGCTTCTTGGCCTTTCACGAGATTGGGGAACCTCCTAGCTCAATATAGTACCCACTAACGGATTTTCTGTGTTGGGACAACCTGCCCAATCAGCATCACAGAAAGCTATTAGTTTCATGGAAGTAGTTTTATTGAAGAACAAACCATAACCTGTTGTGCCTTTGATATAGTGAACTGTGTGCAGTGCAGCCTTCAGATGTGTATCTCGTGGTTCTTGCAGAAACTGGCTTAAAAGCTGAATAGTGAAACACAGATCAGGTCTGGTGTGAGCCAAAAAACTTATCTTTCCTATCAGTTTCCTATATATTAAAGGATCTTTGAGCAGTGTTCCTTGCTCCCTTAAAAGCTTGGTGTTTAGTTCAAGAGGACCAGATGTAATCTTGCTATTCTCGCATCCAAATTCTTTGATCAGGTGTTCAGAATATTGTTTCTGAGTCACAACAATTCCCTGTGCAGTGTGTATAAAATGCATGCCTAGGAAGTAAGCAATTTTTCCCAAGTCTTTAATTTTGAATTTGTTGTCTAGTTCCTGTTTGATCAGGTTTATCATATCTGTGTCACTACCTGTGAGTATAATATCATCTACGTAGACAGCAAGGTAAACAGAAAGACCATTTCTTTTTCTTGAAAACAAGGAGTAGTCATTAAGAGACTGTTGAAAACCAAACTCATACAGAAAATTACTTAGCTTCTCGTGCCATTGTCTTGAAGCCTGTTTTAAACCATAGAGAGATTTTCTAAGTTTGCAAACATGTGTGGCTGTATCAGAATTACTATATCCTAAAGGCATTTCCATATAGACTTCTTCCTTTAAATCACCATGCAGAAAAGCGCTGTTTATGTCAAGTTGTGTTATGTTCCAGTTTCTTTTACTACTGACAACAACAAGGGTTCTAATGGTGGTAAATTTTATCACATGAGAGAAAGTCTCTTGTAATCGATCCCATGCCTTTGGGTATAACCCTTAACAACCAGTCTTGCCTTGTATCTCTCTAGTGTTCCATCCCCATTGTATTTCAATTTGTAAACCCACTTGTAGCCTATTGTTTTCTTACCCTTTGGAGTTTCACTATGTCCCATGTTTGGTTTCTTTCCAAGGCCCTAAACTCCTCCTTCATGGCTTCTATCCAATTCTTGCTTTGAATAGCCTCATAGTAGTTATTAGGTTCCCTTTCTTTTCCTGTGCTAACAGTGGCTGCTAAGTGGGATCTACTGTCAAAACTAGTGGAGATGGTAATGGTTTTTTCAGGAATGAGTAAAGAACATAAGGAAAAACTACCATCTAAGCATGCATTTATTTCTGTTTGTTCCAAGATAGTGGCTTCACTAGTGCTTAGACGGTTGTTCAGTATAACAGAGAAAGGGAAGAAACTTAGCTGATCTGGAATCTCTGGTCTGAGTGCTTTGCCAACGACATAATCTTGAAGGTAGGTGGGTTGACTTCTGCTTCTCATGGATCTTCTCAGATCTGGTGGGGTCCCTGGAGGTTCTAGTTGTCCCTCTGGCTGCAGAACCTCTGCTGGTGTTCCCTCTCTGGTTTGTGGCTGATTCTGTTGTTGGGCATTTTCTGCAGCTATATCTCTTCTGGTTTCCAGCTGGTCCTGCTGTTCTGTCTCTTCTTCACAAAAAGATGGGTTAACTTGTTCAAAGAAAGTGTTAGAAGGCAGAAAAAGATTTTCACCATTACTATTAGTGCCAGTTTCTTCCCTAGAGGTACTTCTTATTTCTGTGTGTTTCTGAAGGGATAAATGTTCTCATAGAATTTGACATCACGATTAACAATGATCTTGTCATTGTCTAGGTCTAGGAGTTTGTATCCTTTCTTATCAGGAGCATACCCTAAAAAACACAGTTTTCACAAATCTTGTTAAGAACTTGTCATGAAGATTTTGATTGATGGGCAAAACTTAGGCAACCAAAACATCTAAGTTCTGTATAATTAGGGTCTTTCACATATAGCACATTAAAGGAGTTGTACCATCTAGGGAATCTAAAGGCATCCTATGAATGGTATAGACTTTGTAAGTATACTTTCTCCCTAAAATTTTAAAGGTAATGAAGAGTGAATCATTAGGCTCCTGGTGTCTCCAAAATGTGCCTGTGCTTCCTTTCAACCACCCCATTTTGCTGTGGGTGTAAGCACAGGTCATTTGGTGAATTATACCTCTGGTTTTCAAGTAATCAGAGGTGGCTTTAGAGCTTCCAAGCTCAAACGCATTGTCAGTGTGTATGATGTTAACATCTTTTCCAAACTGTAGTTTTACCATGTTTAGAAAATTTATTATAACAGGAAAAGCATCAGATTTTACAGAGAGGAGATGAACCCATGTGGCCCTAGAAGCATCATCAACAAAGTAACAAAGTACGAGAAACCATCATGAGTTTTTACTTTGTAAGGCCCCCACACATCGATATGTACAAGATCAAAAGTGTCTTTAGTCGTGAAACTTTTCTTTGGAAAGGCAATCTGTGACTCTTTCCCTATTACAAGGCTCACAAATAAATTGTCTTTTACAGATTTTCCTATCCATCAGCTTTAGTTTTTCCAACTTTCCTATGGCAAATGCCCCAACCTATGATGCCATAAGGCAAGAACGTCATCACAGTCAAACCACTAACTAACTGTCCTTCACGCAAGTAGAAGTTGAAATGTTTATATTTCTCTGATCACAAGCTAAATCAAGAAGGTATACCCCTGATCTGTAGATGCCTATTTTTCCTCAAGATGATTTCTAAAGTCCTGAAACAAACAACAAGAACCATCAAACGAGAACCTACCTTGCATATTCTGTGCAAGTTTTCGTATAGAAATCAAGTTAAACTTGAATAGGAACATGCAAAACATCATAAAGAATGAAATGGTCATGAATTTTCACAGTTCCTATAGACTGAACTGTCGCTGGGTGCCCATCTGGCATTGCCACTATTTGTTCGTGTCTAGTTTTCTAATCTCAGCAAACAATTCAATATCAGCACACATATGTTGTGAGGCACCCGTATCCAGAATCCATTGAGCATTTCTTTTTTCTTTAAAAACTCCAGAATGCAAGCATGAATGCATCTTATCACAGTGAACAGACAGATCAAAAAGAACAAGGTAAACGTATATCATCAGAGAAGGCAGTTAAACAACTATGTTTACTGGAAGATAAAATGCTAGTTTTACCAACAAAACCATAGGATGCATTTGCTGGGTTGGGCACTGCATTAGCAGAGTCTCGTTCCTTGGCAAAATGCGCGAGGATTTGATTTAGCTCTCTGTGGTGTAGGTTCTAGTTGTTTTCTGATCTTGGGGATTCTGGCATCTTCTTGTGCATTGACGGTGGCGGCCAGTTTCTTTCCTTTCCCTGGTCTCCAATTCGGTGGGTATCCAACCTTTTCGAAACAGCGCTCTTCTGTATGTCCTGTCTTTTGGCAGTGCGTGCAAAAAAAGATTTTGCCGTTTAGGGTTTTTTCCTTGCTTCTTGAAATTGGGGGAAAAAGGAGCTGCCGTCTCCGTCGCGAAAGAAAGATGTCCTTTGTCTTGGTCTGTGGTGGCTTCTCGTGTCACTCGCCGCTCCTCTTGAACAAGAATGGAGTAGATTTGCTCCATGGAAGGTAGCGGCTTGATCATGAGAACATTCCCACGAACGTTCCCATACCGAGGATGCGCCCCCATGAGAAATTTCATGGATCTTTGAGTCTGGACATATTCCCGGAGTTTGTTACTGCCTCCGTAAGAACATGTAGGGATGGGGTTCGATGAATCTAACTCATCCCAAAACCTTTTCATTTTGGTATAGTACGCACTCACAGTATCATCTCATTGCCTTGTATTAGCCAGGTCTTGTTCCAGAGTGTAGAATCGAGTCGCACTACCTTCGGCGAATCTGGCGTTGAGCTCCTCCCAGATCTGCGCCGCGGTCTCGCAAAAAACTACAGACTCTGCAATGTCCTTTTCCAGGCTAGACAAGATCCATGAGATGACCATGTTGTTGCATCTCTTCCAAGCCCGCGCACGAATTGCAGAATCTGTCGGTCGTTTTAGGGAACCATCCACGAAACCAATTTTGTTCTTTGCTGAGAGGGCGATTAGCAAGCTTTGTTTCCAGGTTGTGAAGCCTGGACCTCCACCGTACTTGTTGCCGGTCAAAATCGATCCCAGGGTGTCAGAATTCAGAAGGCGGAGAGGATCGTTCTCCTTCTCTTCCGACGAGCATTCTTCTTTCGCTTTGCCTTTCTTCTTGGCGGCGTCTTCGTCTTCATTTTCCTCTATTTCTTCCTCTGGTTTCTCGTTGCTCATCTTCTTGTCTCAGGATTGAGAACTCTTTGGGGTGTAAAGACAAAATCAGGCGCAGGTAAAGCTGAGCTCTGATACCAAGATAAGATTGAAGAAAATCGGGTATCAAGAAGGGAGAACTTCTTCTTTATTGCAGAAGGGAAAACGTTTCTACAATTACAGAGATAAGGAGTACTCTACTCTATATTATCTCAGGATAATATGTCTACCTCTCTCGTTCCTCTTATATCTAACAGAGGAAAGACCTAAGCCTAGTACTAGACTGCTAACGGTAATATCCCAACCCGTTACATGACTTAGGAACAAGTATGTACCAGTGTAATATTGTAACACCAAAAACCTACAATAACCTTACCCGCCCTCCGCAACCCCCGGTATAAAGTGGGGACAAGAACCCAGAGAGATGGAAGACCTCTCACAATCAGGTGAAACCCGATCTAGCAGTTACAATAAACTTGTAAAGAAAAGAACCTGTCATACGGTAGATTCCGAGGACCGGAAATCGCGAAGACGGTTCCCGTTTGAATGATAGTAATCGTACGTAACGGCAGAAGATTGAAGATCCTAAATCGTAGGATAACTAAATTTGTGGCACCATGGGGCGACGTGCTTCGCAGTCACGAGAACCATGTGTAGCTGACAAGATGGAAAGCACCAACCACGCAACGAAGTGGAAAAAGGTGAAGTAACGAGACCCGAGACAAGAGAGTCTGCGGACTGCAAACGCCTGCTAATACCACCAACGGTATACAAACCGATTAAGGAATTAGCCAAGGTCAGATAACTCCAAACCTTCAACGCCAAAACGCAGTAATACTCGAATAACATATTTCAGACAACTATGAGAGTAGTCACGAGACTCACACCAACAGGACTACGACGTAGCTCCTAAGAATTAGTCCAGCCTTGGTAACCACCGTAGAGGCGTGGGAATGACCGACGAAGCACTTGATTAATGACAGCCATGTCTGGAACGCTGAGAAGTTACTCAGAAGATTGATCACTAAGATCAAAGGATCAAAGGAAGATCCAATAAACCACCAAATACGGATGGAAACAATTCCGTAACCGAAATATGTTAACTGAAAAACCGACCTACCCGCGCACTTGCTAGGGCAAGTGCAGCAACAACAAAACAATTGGAAGACTTTTAATGACCAACAAGTACTTACCAAAGTACCGCCATGACAGTGAAGCAAATATAGGATCACCAATCCTAAAAATTTGAAACAACGAAACCTTGGAAAGGCCTAACGGCCATCATCGTCTTAAGAGAACATACCAGTCAGCGAGAAGCTGGACTTGGTTAGGACCTCAGACATGACAACACCATGGAAATCTTCTTTCAAACCCAGATTTTCCTTTCAAACACAAACTTTTCTTTTAAACCCAAATATTTCTTTTAAACCTCATATTTTAAACCAAGCCAGAGAATCAAGGAAAGTTACCATCGAATGATACAAGAGGAGTTGACAATAGAATACTTCACCTAGGCGTGTGATGAGCACTACGAGTGTACCAAAAACGGGATGTGGGATGACCGCACTCCGAAGGAGCTTGCGGGCCTGAAAGACCCTTTTATGAGTTAGTCAGGTAAGTGGTAACGTGCCAATAAGGCACCCCACGTATGTATACAAGTGGTGCACGAAACACGAGAAGTAGTCGACTCCGTTCTATGGACCATAAGGTAAATTTGAACTGGAACAGTTGGATACCTCGGACGATCGAAGAACTCAGATAAGCTTACAAAGCTAAGGGAATCAAGACTCACTCTAGAAGGATGATTTAGAGTTAAGAAGTGCGAGAAGCACTATCAACTGAATAAAGACATTGGAGATGTCTCAAAATCTTGAAGTAAATGCATGAAATAGCTGGAATGGAAACCCAGTCTAAACCGGTAAGTCAAATGCCTAACATGAACATGCCAATGTCCAATGAACAAGATAAAATACCCAAAGTGAGCACATAAGGTACCGGACAATAGCATCTATCACCAAAAGGGATATTTATTGGTCAAAGCATAAGAGAAGTACCCATGGTCTACCCTAAGAACGGGAGACGTTATAACCCAAACGGGACAATTTGAAATCCAGAACCGCGATTCAAAGTGAACTGAACATACTCATAAGTTAGCCAAAGGTAATGGCATAACATGATAACACCCAGGAGCAATCCTTGAAGGGTGTCAAACTAAATGTCGTGATAAAGACACAAGTGTTAGAACGAACACTCGGTAAGAATACCGAAGGGATCCCACTTGACAGGGGATACCCTAAATTGACAATTGGCACCGATAGTATCAAGATAGCTGAAAGGCCATTAATAAACGGAAGCGTGATGTGATGACCTTATCATGGAGCCCAATATTACCTTCAAACCAATTGATGGCGTACGGAGAAATAGAAAATATGGGAACAGCCTAAGATGAGCAGAGCTCGAGGCAACGTGGCTAATAAGTCGTGAACCACTACAAGATGTAGATACAAGGTCGCAAGACCTAACTGAACCATAACGAGAATTGCCGGTAATGGCACCAGCAAGGTTGCTTAATAACCAAAGTGTAGGGATACCCCTCATTAATGTGAGACCACGAGAACGGTGAACACATAGACTCCAAGAAGAGGATGTCATCAGTGAATGTCGGAAAATACACCTCTTTCAGAACTACTAATGTAGTGAAGCTTAAGCATACAACTACGACCAAGCGATGTGGAAATAAGCTGTATAGCAATTATTGGAAACCGAAGAGTAGTCGGTAAGAAGAAACACCGTAGGTGTATAACATAAAGTGTAAAGCCAATAACGCTCAAGGAGACGCTAAATAAGAGATGGTAGACAGACCGGGCAACAAGCCAGAAGTCTGTACCATGTGATGAAACACCTCACAAAGGAGGCAATGTTCATTCCTATTGCAATTGCATAAGGAACTGGTAGTGTGTCCTAACAGAATCAAATTGATAAGTGAAGTAATAACTTCTGGACAAGAATACCCAATTGATATATAATTAACCGTACTGTATACGGGAGGTGTACAAACATACCAACAAACATGGCACAAGCCAGATAAGCGGAAGCTTAGAAACAAACTGTGTGGCCTAAGGCCAAAGAAGCAGGAAGGGTATGGAACACACTAACAATCACAAGAAGTGAATTCCACCGGAATAAAGCAGAAGAAACCCATGAAAGCCATAAGGACCGATGCATAGTAAATGCAAGGTCATACAAGTAAAGAACACTTGTACCGAACAAGATAAGTGGGCATAATTCAAACACCACTAACAACAGAGGAATCACTACAGCTGAAATACCCCGGAATATTAAACGCATAAAATCATAACGCGGTTCATAATACGAGCATAAAATAACGTACGGAAGTTAAATCTAGTATGTATATATATATGTGTGCGAATACGAAAACACACGTACGTAGCGTTACGATATCGTGACGTTGTAAATAAGTGACAATGTCGTCACATAACTTCGTAACAAAAGGAAATAATAATAATAATAATAACATGATATAATGTATAGTCACATAAGTATAAAAATAAACATGTGTACTGATTTTTTTTAAAAAAAAGGGGGGGGAGCAAAGACGCTCCCGTTGAGTTTCGAACCCGAGACCTCCCGTACTTCCCCCGAGTGCTTAACCGGGTGAGCTGTGCTCAAATTCAGCAACATATGCCACCGAATTGAAACTAGTAACTCGTCAATTAAGCTAGCTAAATAAAAAGAAGAAGAATCAGACCCACCATCTCTGCAACACCGGTTTCTTCCTCCTCATCGATGAAGATTCTGATCGAACAAAAAAAAAAAAACAAACAGGAACCAGAAGATCCACTCAACACATGTTCCTCGGTTCTGTCTTAGAGCAAAACACAAAATTCAACTGGAACAACCCTGTCCTTCCTCGGTACTGCTTTCGATCAAAAAAAAATATATAGTCAGATGACATTCTACTCCTGCTCAAACTCTCACACGTCCGAGTTAGAGCACACTAACTCTCACAAGTGCCCTTGGAACTTTACGACCAAGAGTAATAAATAACTCAGTTGCCCATCACTCTTTGATGCCCATAACTCCCTTGATACTTGAAGACCATAACACAAGGGGAGTGTTTCTAATTCAGGTCAAAGTAACCAGAGCAGAATTCTGGTGCATCAGAGTTGAGTTTTCCAAACTTCCACGCTACTCTCTTGTAAATCGGTACCACTAACTTCTTGACTAGCCTGGAAAACCAGCTATCCTATCTTTAGTCAGAATCTCACTTCGGCCCTTGAGGGATCGCACAAGTTTAGAGAATCAACAAGAATGTCCTAAACTAATGAAAACCTGTCGCACCTTCTGTTGGAGAACCAACAAGGTAATGCTCCCAAAACTACCTACCGAACCCCTGTTGCATCGGTGATGTTGCTGCTAATCTCTGTTATAATTCCAGGCATGAACCCCTCTAAATATCTCTTCAAGAACACACCGAAGTTTTCCCTGGCAGTCAGCTACATTTCTACCCGAGAATCATCCTAAGGTGATGCCTCAAACTATCTGTCTGCTATCCTCTTGCTTTGCTGTTTTCTTCCCTCCTTGCTGTCCGAAAACCTTGTCCTGTATTCCTTACCTTCCCATCTCTGTCATGCGTAGATTCAACTGGAACTAGCTACAACAGGCTCAGGAAAAAAAAATCCCCCAGGGAACTAGCTCCTGAACAAGGTAAGGTAGTAACTCCACTGATCCTCATGTTTCACCTACGGTTCTGTATAAACACACATTACTCACCCAAGTTCTCCTCCTATCTTGCATAAATATCACATGCAACACCACCCAGGAAGGATCCGAGTCATTTCTCCAAAAGATCAGTCCTGCTTTTGTTGGGACAACCCCTCAGGTAAACTCAAACCTGATAACCAGTTTCGATTTCTGAAACTTTGTGTTTCTGTAACGGGAGTTCTAGCTGCAATAATAATATTATCATGTGGGGTTTATGAGGTTAAGTCTTGGTTTACCACTGAGCTATTAAGGAGGTGAGCTAACGGTAAACTCAACATTGAACAGAAAACAAAACAAGTTGTCAAGTTCAGTTGTTCAGTATTTCAGATTCTGTAACTTCTCCTCCTCCTCTGTGTAATCAAAAACAGAAACATTGTGAATGCTGTGTAGGTTGACTCTTTAGCTTAAAGGACTTACCAACACGTTAGGCTAACTGTAAATAAACTAGAAGAAGACAGAAGTAAAACAGAAGAAGAAAACAATGACAGAAAAGGAGTGCATCGGCTCAAAAAAAATTAGTTTCTGAAGTTTTGGTTTGGGTTTCTGTTCCAGAAGGGACATAAGGGTTGAGTTGCTTGCTTAACGTCTTTAACCAGTACTAAAACAGTTGTAAACCGCTGTTCATGGCATGTAGCTAATTCTGGTAGTGATGGGCTAGAAATGACTAAGAGAAAAGAAAACCTGTTGTGGGCTGTTTCAGGAGCAACAAAGAAACCGTAGTAGTTGGGTTTAAAATCTGATGTTTCCTAGTGTCAAGAATGAATGGGATTTGCTCTGGGTTAATAGCTATTTAAGCCTGTAGCATTAAGTAATGAATGTACCAACTAACTAGGAGTCTAATGAGACTAGTGCAGAACTGAGTTCAATTCTGCAACTTTCCACTTCTGCACAAACCGAGTTCAGAAATGAGTTACAGTTGTATTGACTCATTAATAAACATGGGAACTTGCTGTTACATCGGATAGATTGTTAACAAACTGGGAATGCTAGAAGAGGCAGATAAAATAGCAAACGTAAAACTGAAGTTAGATAACAGAAACAAAAACAACTAAAAGAAACATACCAGTTTTTCAGTTTCTGTCCTCTTTGGGTCTGTGTAACCGGTTTACCGAAAGAGTAACCCTTGTTGTCTTGGATGTGTTTGGGTCAAAGTCTGGATAGACCACCTAATCAAATGAGTGAGCAGGTTGAGAGAGTTGAAATTTGAGTAAAGAACAGACAGTGAGCAAATAAGAGAACAGTTCAGTTCAGTTTTTCAGGTGCATGTTTCTGTTTGATTTTCAATTAGTACACGGATGATTCAGTGTTACTAGCGAAACTGTTTTGGGATTTTATTTTGGATTTAAAAGCTTAGTAGAACACCTAACTTTGTGGACTATCCGGTGGAGGAAGAATCTAAGGATAGGATTATGAACAGACAGAAGAGAAAGCACCAGATTGCTCTGCGCAGATCATTTCTTGAAAAACTGATTTCTTTTCTGTATAACAGAATCCAGAGGTGTTGTTTCCACATTGTTGTGAATCTGTTTGGGGGTTACTGCTACGCTAAGGCACTTAATTAAGAAGTAACTAACCTGGGGCAAAGTTAGAAATCTAAATTGAGAACAAAGAAAAAGAGGCAGTGGAGGATGTATCATTTCACACTTCAGTTTCCTGTAACATTTGTCAGTCCTGTTAACCGTGTACAGAGGGTGTAGAAAGAGTTAATTGAGTAGTAATGGTCCTAAAACATGGGTAATACACTCAACCAAGTGGGTATAACCTTTGGAGGATTGTTAGTCAGTTAAGGAAATTGAAAGTCGGTATAAGCAACAGAAGGGAAAAAAATAGAAATAGCCAAATCAGATTTCTGTTTCAGTTTTCTATGATTTGTGTTTCAGTATAACTACATTTCAGAAGAGTTAAGAGTGGGATGATGGTTTAAAAATAAACCCAAACCATAATTAATGACTGCAGCTAGGTTACCAAAGTGTTTTGAGAAGGATAAACGTCAGTTGAGTTAACTAGAAATAAGAATCAAGAAAAGGTATGTAGTATGTGGTTCCAGTTTTCAGTAGGTGGTAGTTTCTGTATACTGCCTTTCCAGTGATAGTGTAAAGAGTATATTGGCTGGGTAATGAGTTTAAAACCTTGTTAACTCTTAATACTAAGTGACGCTAGGTTGGGGAAAACTAGGAGATAGATTGGATGACAGAAACAAAGCAACAGAAATAAGAGATGGAATAAAACATCTCAGATTTTTGTTTCAGAATTTCAGGTTGTTTCAGGTTTCTATAATTGTGCCTCTGTATAACTGTCACACAGTAGGAATAAGTGGGTTGAATTGGCTTGCTAACAAACCTAAGACCTAGCTAACACACTTACGTAGGTTTGTACACACTTTAGGGAAGGTAGAAGTTGAAGTAACCAGAGAACTAAAAGGAAGAATGAAGGAGTAATGCACTGATGTGTTTCAGATTTTGGATAAGTATTGTTTCTGCATAATTGAGTTGCAGTAGAGTGTCTTATGAGTATGGTCTAGAGTTTAAACCAAGGTTAACACCCATAGTAACTAGTGGGTGAACTCTACAGGAAAGAAACAACATAAACTAAACTAACTAGCAACAAGAACCAAGAGGAAAGGTGTAGCATGTGTTTCAGTTTCGGTAATGTTAGAGCTTCTGTATAATGTTGTTACTAGGGTATATTAAGTGTGATCCTAGTCTAATAATGAACTCAAATAATAGCTAACGAACATAACTAGGATACCGAGACATGTGGAGAAAATTTCACATCAATTGCTACATTAAGGGTGAAGTTAGATAAGGTGTTACAAGGGACTTGTGTTTCAGATTTTAAAACTTTTGGGACTGCTGTATAAATGGGTTTAGGGGTATTCTATGGTCTATACTACCACTGTACAAGGGTTAAAGCTCTTCTCACCTATTCATCTAAGGAGGGAATGCACATTAGACGGGTTATATCCATGTTACCTAAACTTGTTACACATTAGTGCCTAGAGTACTCTAAAACATTAGCTAGGACAAAGGACTTAGTTAACGTGTAAGATAAGGGTGTGAATGCCCTAGGAGTAACATTAAGTTTAACACGTGGGAAGTCCTAAGGGTAAATAAAAGTTGAACATTCAACGAAGATTTATCTAGAAAATAACACCCGATAATAATTTAATAATTTCGGGGAGTGTCACAAAGGTTGTCACATGAAATCATAAACTGACACATTGTTTGTAATTAACGCTAGGGCCGTAGCGAACTCCGACCAGGACTCCGTGTGTGAGACTACTTGCTTCTAAATCAGGTATGGACATGTGTGGTTCGTATGTTGCCGTGTTACACGGCTTGTTTGCTTTGTGTGCTGTGTGCTTTGTGTGAAAATGACATAAGATCAAAGCATGAAATTGGCTTGCTTGTTTAGCATGTTGTATGATTTCTATATTATTGTCGCATATATCATTGCGCGCACACAGTAGTTTAGTCCCTTTCGCGTTATGGAACTTTGAGATGAGACTCAACGAACTATGTAAACAAAGAAACTTCATAAAGGGAAACTATACGAGAACTACTACGAATTATAAAATAAAGAAAACTCAATAAGGGGAACTCCTCTCTAAACCATTGAGGACTACCATGACACCCACTATGGTGTCTATTCATTAATCATAATGAAGAGCAAGTCTCCTTGGTGAGACATGACGAACCACGTAGACAAAACAAAAAGAACTATACAAAGAGAAAACCCCTCTGACTATAGAGGACCTCTAAAGACACCCACTATGGTGTCGAGTTATCAAAGATGATGATAAACTAGTAACATTGAGAATGAATAGGGAGACGGACCCTTTGAATCCGGAGCAAAGGCTAGTAACATTGAGAATGAATAGGGAGACGGACCCTTTGAATCCGGAGCAAAGGCTAGTAACATTGAGAAGAATAGGGAGACGGACCCTTTGAATCCGGAGCAAAGGCTAGTAACATTGAGAATGAATAGGGAGACGGACCCTTTGAATCCGGAGCAAAGGCTAGTAACATTGAGAATGAATAGGGAGACGGACCCTTTGAATCCGGAGCAAAGGCTAGTAACATTGAGAATGAATAGGGAGACGGACCCTTTGAATCCGGAGCAAAGGCTAGTAACATTGAGAATGAATAGGGAGACGGACCCTTTGAATCCGGAGCAAAGGCTAGTAACATTGAGAATGAATAGGGAGACGGACCCTTTGTAATCCGGGGTAAAGACCATAACATTGAGAAGGAATAGGGAGACGGACCCTTGAATCCGGAGCAGAGGCTAGTAACATGAAAAAGGAATAGGGAGACGGACCCTTGGTATCCGGGGCAATGGCCAGTAACATTTAAAAACAATAGAGAGAGAAAGAGCTATCCGGGAATGGAGGATTAGCTATGGACAAGATGTACTCCAACGTGCGGTGATAAAAGAATTCACAAATAATCCTTAAGAAAACAAGGAATGAATAGCACCTACATAACAAAGTCTCGGGATCTAATCTATACCCCTGACTCGGTGCCAGAGAATAGAGGAAAACATGTGTAATGAGACCAAGCAAATAAGAAAATTCACAAATGGGATTCTGTAAGAAACAAGAAAATTGGCACCAATATGATATGGTCACGGGATCTAAACTATATCCCCAGACCTGGTGCAAGGAAAAGAAAAAGAAAATACACATCATGGGAACAAGAGAAAAGAAATGAAAACACACAACGCTCGAACGATCCCATAGTGAGGATCATTGGTAAACATACCTATGCACACGTCTGATGACTTACATGATTGTTGTTGCTATATTAGCAGCTTGTTGTGCTTGGTTGCGTTTTGATGGGCTATGATGCCAGCTTGTTATGCTTGGATGTTTGTTGATGTTGCTATGCTACCTTGAAGTGTGTTTGATATTATGATGTAATGTGATGTGCTTTACTGCTTTAATATAGCATGTAAAATGACTTAATAATATTCGACCAAGTAGTCGTGTGGCCCGGTAACATGCGGGCTTCACACGTTCATACTCAGCGTAGTTTGCTGAGTCCTTTACACCCAATTTTTTTCAGGTCTTGTGCCAGACGATAACGGAGAGTAGGCAAGGGTGACTATCATAGGGGTAGTCCACATGGCAAGACTTTAAGTAGTATGCCTTCTTATGTATGAGTTATGTTGTTTAAGTTGTTAACTAAACTGTAGATGCTCGGTACTTGAGTTGTACTTTATGTTGTATTTGGATTTCGATAAGGTTGGACTTCCAGTCATTCAGACCGTAACTTGGAGTTGGTATTGTGGTCTGTCAACCACATGGGTGGTTGGCATCTGTGACACCCGAATAGAGTAGGAACCGCTGCGTAGACATCTCGTGTTACCGTTAGGCGCGTCGTTAATTGTTGGTTGTGATTCGGGGGTGTTACAGAAAGTGGTATCAGAGCGTAGTTGCGCTCTGATGACTGGAACAGAGAAGTACCGAGTATAGGAAAACCTAAATTTGAGAAACGGGGTTACGGGTTAGTTTGTGAGGCTCGTTAGTTAGGGTCCTTTCAATCCGTAGGAAAACGCTGGAGAGGTAGAAAGCCTCCTCACACTCGGGAAAACCCGATCTGGCGTTTACACAATGGCATATAATCAACCGGTAAGGAAAACTAGGTATCCCTATCTTTTAATCGATGTTTCGGCTTAGTGTAGGGTACGGGGGCGTACCCCTCTTTTAAGGGGGGTAAGCACGTTTCGTTTTGGATGTGTGTTGATTCAGTATGATGTATTCCTACAACCACTCGTGGTTGGTTGGTAGGTTTGTGTTTGGATTGTGTGTGAAAATGTTATGTACGCTATGTATGAATGAATGTCGTGCGCCTTGGGTTGCACTTTAGCATACACATTGCTAGCTTCTTGGTCTACTATGAGAACTAGTGTGAAGCCACTGATGTGGCACGGTGCTTAGAAGCACCGAGCATTATAATTATGGACTTAATCTTTGGGAAGCGATAATGAAAGCGGGACT